>JAPDNY010000016.1:13339506-13544506 GCA_029375565.1 Gekko gecko | reverse complement strand
CCGCTAGCCATATATGTCTACTCCGGCGTGTGACTGTGTGAAACTGATGGGGTTTCTCCGCCGTGCCAGGCACACTTCTGGGCCTGGTCACAAATCCCTCCCCCTTTCATGGAAAAGCCCCTCCCCTGTCTCTGTCTTCCTTTTTCCAAGTTATCAATCGTGAACAGGTTATGCTGTCTTGACTGTAACAATGGGCAGGTCCAGGGGACCAGGAGAGTGCTGCATTGGCTCTGTATCTGGGGGCCTAGGTGATCCGTGTTTTGCTTTTTTTCTCTTTTAAAGTTCAGTGTATCCACACTTGGGGAGGGGGGAGCCACTTAATCCTTTCCCCTCTGTTTTGTCCTCCACGCCAAAGCTCCTGTTAGTCTGTAGGGGAAATCACATAGCTACAGTAGCCTTAATGCTTTTCCATCTAGGGGAAATAGCTGGGGCGTTCGTATCGGGGTGGAAAGCAATGGAGGAAATGTTCAGACGGCCATTAAAAAAACACCTTACGGGTGATCCGATGGTGGATCTCCTGGAGTCTTGTCTATTTTGGCTCTTGGTAACTGAGAACCAAATCTAGAACGGTGGCAATGGGAGACACCTGGGGGATGTGTTAACAGCAGGCCAAAGGGCAGCTGGGAAACAGGAATGGACTCTTTCCACAATTAGCGTAGTGGTACTCCATGCTGGTTGCTGCTCCCCCGGGGCCTGCTGAAGTTACCGCCCAGCAGCTCCTGGCAGTCTCAGTCCCACACGGCTTGTGAATGGAGAACTGCTATGCTGGGGGCGCGTTAGAGGTGGAGGGACGGCTGCAGACTTTGTTGGGGGAATTGCATTTCTCCCGTGTCAATTTCCTGGCTCTGTGGCTTGCTTTCTGTGGCTCACAGTTGCCTCTTCCTGCCCCCCTGTTTTGGCTCGTTGGATAGCCTCCCCCGTGGCTGCCGGTCTACAGCTCAGGTGGGGGTCCTACGAAGGCTTCTTCTCTGCTGCACTCTGACCTTTTCTCCCCTTTCTCTCCCTCCTCCTCCCAGTCAGGGCTTCAGGCTTCCACCTCCACACAGCTGCGGCCATGGCCTTTTCATCGCGGTTTGCGTTCTGGGAGCAAAAGGGAAGTCTTTCTCGGCTGTTGTGGTTGCCACTTCTGGTCCCTTCCCTCCCCCACACACCTGGGCACTTGGGAATTCTTGCATTCATGACAGCAGCATGTTCAAGATGAGTGGGGGGAGAGGGTCCTGAGTTTTGCCTGCTGATGGCACTGGAGGGCGGTGGCTCCGCTATGTCACACTGGCAGTCTATCAGATGGCAGTGCCAGCGGGGGGCCCTTCCGGCTTGTGTTCAGAGCAGAGGTTGCTCAGGGGGAAACCATCCCCCTCACCTTCTCCCGGAAACCCCCAAATGCTGGACGGAGCCACCTGGAAGCCACCCCCTCCAAGCCCTTTGCATAGCATCCGTTTGGAATAACCTGCCTGCAGAATAACCGGTTTACTAACCCCACCGTTTTTCAGAGCCACTCAGCTGGCCTGAGCTCTGTTTACTGCAAAGCCTGGCTTTGAACAACTTCTGATGGGCTCTCTCAGTAAGGCAATTTCAGCCATCTGGGGGACAATTTGGGGGAGTTGAATATGGCTTTTAACAGCAGTCGATGAGCTGAGACCTGTGAAGATGCTGAAACCCAGGTGCGCAGGAACAAGAAGTGTGTGTTTTTGCTCCTCCCCCACGCATCATACCCTTGCATGGCCTGAGAGTAGAGATGCTAAGTTTCTGGTAATTTTGATACGCAGGGAAAACCCTTTTTCCCCCTGGTAAAAATGGAAATACTTCCTTTAACAGCATAAAATACATTATGTAGAACTTCATTAGCATACAAATTTCTAGTCTCTGGCACATTATGGAATTTAAGAAGTATAAATGCCTTAATTTTCTGCAAGCTAATCTGTGAGTATGCTCAATACTTGAGAGAGAGAGAGAGAGAGAGAGAGAGAGAGAGAGAGAGAGAGAGAGAGAGAGAGAGAGAGAGAGAGAGAGAGAGAGAGAGAGAGAGAGAGAGAGGCACTCTTGTGCTTTCTGCTCCCTTAGTGCACAACGTTTTTGTAGGAACGGCAGGTAGGAAAAAATAAAAGTTGAAAATAGAAACCAACTTTTCTAGTGTTAGGGTTATTTGGCTATTGAATTCAGCTCTGTAAAACTGGGGACATTGTTCAGGGAAAGGCTTTGGCCTCTCTGCCCTGTTTGTTGCCCCACACCAGGACACCTGGTTGACCACTGTGTGAAACAGGATGCTGGACTAGATGGGCCGTTGCTCTGAGCCAGCAGGCCTTATGTCCTTAATTCCTCAGTAATGTACTGTCAACATACACATAATAGATCCAGGTGGACTGCCATGTTGGTCTGAAACAGTAGAACAAATTTTGAGTCCAGTGGCACCTTTAAGACCAACACAGTTTTATTCAAGGTGTGAGCTTGATGTTTTGACATATGCAAGCTCACACCCTATTGCTGTTTGGCCTTTGCATATGTCAAAACATCTTCATTAAGTTGTATGCTATTTTGCTGTTCACCAATATAGAGGCATCAGTGTGCATATGTATACATACATACACACACACACACATGCACTGCTAACCGCCATTCCAGTGTGTCTGAGGAAGTGTGTGTACACACGAAAGCTCACACCTTGAATAGAACCTTGTTGGTCTTAAATGTGCCACTGGACACAAAATTTGTTATACACAAAGTAGGATATTAATTGTGGATAAAATCAGTCGCGTTTAAACAGTAAAGATATCCTTAAAAATATATACAACATGTTCCCTGACCTGGATCTCATCAGATCTCAGAAGCAGGGTTGGCCCTGATCAGTACTTAGACGGGAAGACCTCCAAGGAACATGTATGTATATGTATACACACATACACGCAACATATACGTCTACAGTATACATGGAAGTAATTGTTATCTAATGCTGTAGATTATCCTGCTTGACAATCTTTATTCCACAGTCTTAGTAAAACCTTGTCTTAAAAAGCAATTCCATTCATTCTAAAAGAAAATTTCACTTGAGGTGTTTTTCAGCATCCCCCGAAATGTTCAGTTTTTCTCTTGGTATAACTGGGAAGAAAAAAAATCTTGAGGAAAAAGCATGGTGGGAAACTCCTAATCACCTCCCCAGGTTACCTGGCAGCCATTTTAACCTGGCACCAAATGTATCTCTGATTACTGTGTGTGAAAATTGTCTGGTTTGCCAGTGTCATAGTACAGCCTCCTGCTCCAGGGGTGACTTAGAGAGATCTCCCAATTTCTTAGCTACATACAAGACCCTGGAACCGTGGAAGAAGCGGGTGGCGCTATTCCAGCTGTAGGTTTTCAAAGCACACTCCCACCACCATGCATCTGCTTTCTAAAGCAGATGCCAGTTTAAGAGTTCAGTTAAAAAAAAAGTAAAGCAAGATCCCTGTCAGCACATGTGCTCATGTAGCCCACAAAACTGGGCAAGCCAGTAGCCGTTGGCCATCTGGCCTGGTCTGTTTCTCACAGTGGCACACTTCTGTGAAGGGCGTGGGTTGTGCACAAGCTCCATTGTGTGAAGTGTGGCTTACTTCTGAGGAAATGTTCCTAGGATCAGTCTCTAGAATCTTCCATAACCTAGAATCTTCCATGAGCAAGCTTCTGAGCAAACAGCATCTCTCAACGAGGTGGCAAGTTAAGCGTTTGTTCAGTTTTGTTAGCGGACTGACAAATATTCATGGTAGGAGGGAAGCAGTGTGGTCTGATAAAGCTGCTATTTCCCCCTTCCTTCACAAAACGTTGAAATATTTGGGAAGAGAGATTTAAACATTTGCCCCAGGTTAGCCTTAATGCCAAAGAGCTTCCTCCAGGAGGACCCCGTTTCCCCACGACCCTGGCTGTTTCTCCGTCCTCCTTCAGGAATCTCTTTTTATGCTTTCGGGCTTTCTGGGGGTCACTCACATTAAAAGGGGACCTGTCAGGAATCTCCCTTTTCCCTCACTGTTTATGACAAACTGCCACATGCTGGGGAAGGGGCTTGGACCTGCTTGGAATGTGCTAGCAGAAAAGCGTGGTGTGTGTGTGTGTCGGTCTTTGTGTATTGCGGTGGAGTGTCTTCATGCTGCATCCCTGAAATACTTCCTTCTTCTCTGTTGGGCTTCCTCAGGTCAAGGATGAAGACAAACCTTTAGCTGCGAAAAAAAACGAGAAAGAGCAGGAGGCTGTAAGTGTTTTCTGGGTCTGAGCACCGCATGCACGTTTGAGCTAACCTCAAGGCCCAGGGCTCTGTAGCATGGCGTGTGGGACTGGCGGGGGGAGGGGGCTGAGACTGGAGGCTTTCTCCCTCCACCCTTTTGCAGTTTGCTTGGGTTGTGTTTAGCTAAGGTTTTTGGGAGGCACACCTTTACCTGGGGTGATGGTGGGAGTGGCTGGGGTCAGGGTGCGTCAGGAATCCTGTGGCTCATTTTTTCCTTTTTCTGCTGGGGACCCCTGAGTAGGTGGATTGTGCCTGCAGCAGCACGACTGGTTTTCTTGTTAAAACGTGTTTCCCTTTAGGATTCTTTAGAAGGAGAAAGACCAAGTAGGGAGGGCAAAAGAAAAGCCTAGTAAAAATTAAGGCTGTTAAAGTATGAATGCTGGGTTTGAAAAGGTTGGTCCCTGGTAGTCAATGCTGCCAGGCACCCTGAGCTTCTTCTGAATGGCTCTCAGACCTTTTGTTTTTTGGTTAAGAGAGGATTCCATGGTTGCCATCTTGAGTTTTCGGTGTCCTGTGCTTGCTCAGATGGAAACAACCTGCCATTTGTAGGGAATTACTCTGTACTATTAGCTGTCCGGTTGTGATCCATGGGAATGTGCCTTGAGGTGTCTCTGGTCTACTTCTGGGACCACAGATCTTTTTGGAACATATTTGTTGCCTGGTCACCTCTTGAAGCACAAAAGAGGAAGAGGAGTTCTCATAAAGGTCTTGGGTGGACCAATCACCCATCCACCAACCAACCAACCAACCAACCAACCAACCAACCAACCAACCAACCAACCAACCAACCACCCTCTAGGAAGGGTTGTACTTTGTGTTCACTCTACTCTGCCTTCCCTCCATGGTTTTCTCCTGGGCTAATGTCTTAGGGCCAAACTAGACAGTACATGTGACTTGGGGCCTGAATCAACTTGGGAGTGGAGCACAAGGGTAGCCTGGACAGGGTGGGGACTTCAGCCTTCCCTCCCATGCCATTTTCCTGAGCCAAAATGGCAGGGCAAATAGAGCACCTCCGTGAACATGGGAACATACCTTGCCCATTTCAAACCTGTGACATTGGTTGGCATGGCAGGGTACCTCCATGGACACAGGAACATACCTTGCCCATTTCAAACCTGTGACATTGGTTGTCACCTCCATGAACACATACCTTGCCCGTTTCAAATCTGTGACATTGGTTGGCATGGCAGGGCAAATAGAGCACCTCCATGAACACGGGAACATACCTTGCCCATTTCAAACCTGTGATATTGGTTGTCACCTCCATGAACACGGGAACATACCATGCCCGTTTCAAACCTGTGACATTGGTTGGCATGGCAGGGCAAATAGAGCACCTCCATGAACATGGGAACATACCTTGCCCATTTCATGCCTGTGACATAGGTTGGCATGGCAAGGCAAACAGAGCACATCTGTGAACACAGGAACATACATGCCCATTTCAAACCTGTGACATTGGCTGGCATGGCAGGGCAAATAGAGCACCTCCATGAACACGGGAACATACCTTGCCCATTTCATGCCTGTGACATTGGTTGGCAGTTTTGTTTCTCAAGCCAATTAAGGGTGCTGGTTATGACTTTTATAGGCCTTCACAGCCTGAGGAGGACGTATCTCTGAAGGACCATCTCCTCCCATTTGTTCCCATGCACCAGCTACACTCTTCAAGCTGCCGCCTGCCGGCTCCTCCCCCACTCAGGGTGACCCACCTGGCAGGAACCAGAGCCCAGGTCTTTTCCGTGACAGCCTCCAGTCTGTGGAATAGGCTTCCTGAAGAGGTGAGGGGAACCCTCCCCTCCTCACTGGAGATCTTCAGAAGGAGCCTCAAGGCTTGTTTGTTTGCTGGGGCTTTTGACTGGGGAGATCTTTGGGTTTTAGAACTGAATTTGATTTTAATTAGTCATGTTTTAACTGCTATCTGTAAGCCATCTTGAGCCGAGAGGAAAGGTGGAGTTACCCATGTTTTAATATATAAAATTAATAAACATGACTGCCTCGAACCAGATCTCTGTGTGTTCTAGACTCTGTGGCTTGCCGAGTAGCCGCAGACACCGAGGCTGGCCTTTGAATCCCGCCTCCTTGGCTTTGATCTTCCCTAAAAAGGCAGCCTTCAAGCCTCATGGCTGCAAATGCATGCTGGGAGAAGCTGCTGAACTAACCTTCCAGAGGGCAGAGCTTCTGTGCCTCTCTTTCTCCATTAGCACCAGGGAAAAATTAAGTCATGCACTATAAGAACAAACATGCCCGTTTTTTGCCTCACACACAGAGCCCAGAATGCAGCTTTGGATGTTGCAGAATTATTTTTGAAGCGCAAAGGACACACAGGCCTATGCATAATTGCATCTCATAATACATTGTCCCTCCCTTGCTCCCTTATTGATCGTTCTAGACTATGCTTCGTACTTTGTGCCTAAAGTTGCCAGGTCTTACCAGGGTCCCGGCGGAGGGCTCCAGCCCAACTCCTTGGGTCTTCTGGCATGTGCACGAAGCGCACTGCAGTGACATCACCCAGAAGGGACATCATCATGCTGGGCACGTCTTTCAGGGGACGCTCTAGCATTCAGGTAAAAAACTCTATGGTCACCATAGAGTTTTTACCCAAAAGATAGAGCATCCCCCACATGATGGACCCGGTGCGATGACATCACCCAGAAGTGATGTCCCCCTGCCCCCATTGTGGGAATGGCAGCCCTCTTTGTGCCTGTTCTCACAGGCAGCCACATTCCAGCACTGAGAGCAATGATTCAAGCTCGGCTTGAATGAAATGGCTGAAGTCCCTTGGCAGGAGTTTTCCCAAAGAATGCTCACAGCTTTCCAAGGGAGGTGTGCTTGGCGGCTGCAGGCCTCGTGTGCCACTGCCTCTCTCTTGCAGCAGCACCTGTCCTCCACATGGAGAAACTTCTCCAAAACTCCATTGTGGCAGAACGAGGGCACCTTGCCCGCCTGTCACTTCGTTGTGTTTTCTTCTGGGCAAAGACCGCCCACCTTGACGCCTGCTGAATGCTGCCCTTTGTCCCTCAGAGGGAGGAACTTGTCAACAAAGCCACTGCCATCTTGACAGGTTCTGTGCTGTGCAGAAGCATCCGGAACGGGCGGCGTGGCTGGCTCACAAGGAATGGCACGTGGAGCATGAAGCTGGGGTCATAGACTGAGTTCAGAACCCCCAAACTTGACATAAGGAATATCTTTTGGGATTGGGGGTTCAAAGCTGCAGGGCCAGAAGACTAGAGCTTCTGGGGAGCTCAGCTTTGATCCTGGGGGCCCAACCCTGCTGCTCCCTCTCACTATCGAGGACAAGAGCAGGAGAGCATTGAGACCTAGATCTGTGTGGTTCCAGAAGGCCAGGAGGTTGTGCAAGGATCTGATGGCGAATGGGGTGGTGTGTTCTTTCCTACCAGCTCACTAAGGGAGTTTGAGAGAGCTATTAAGGGAGGGGCCCAGGTGAGTTCACCTTGGAGCTGAGTTTCCCTACAGTTGCCCACCCAATCTGGAAGCATCTAGAGCAGGGGTGTCGAACTCATTTGTTACGAGGGCCGGATCTGACATAAAGGAGACCTTGTTGGGCCGGGCCACGTGTGTCGTAAAAGGTAATGCCAGGTAGCAGAGATATAAACTTTATAAAGGGCACAAACACAAAAGGTTTTTTTTTTACTTAAAATAAAAACATGCTTAAAACTTTAGCACTCTTGCAATATTTTGTTTATTTAACAGAGTCTGATAACGGACACCTCTTGCTCTGAATTATTGCACCAAAATGTCTGCGCTGTTGCAGTCTTGAGTATCCTGTTCAGGTGTGTATCTAAGATGCAAACCTACGGTGATGCAGCAGCAGCAGAATTGGAAGAAGTAGCAGAAGACAGCCAGTTCCACTGCGGGCCTGATAGAAGCCCTCCGGGGGCCTGGTTCGACCCCCGGGCCACATGTTTGACACCCCTGGTCTAGAGGGCATTGCTTTGCTGCCTTTGCTGATCTGAGATCCTGCTCGGTGCCTCTTTCAGTCCTTGGTCCTCACTTGTCGGGACAATGGCGGTGGCTTGGCTTTGGAAAAAAGCGAGTGCCCTACAAAGCTGGGGGGTTGGTCTCAGAGGCTGACCTTCATCACCAAAGTCTGACTGGTGTTTAGGCAAACAGCAAGAGGGAGGAGGAGGTAGGCCGGGGGGGGGGGGCTTGTGCTGCTCTCTCCTTGCCTGACGGCTGGCTTGCTGTCATTCTCTGTGACTCTTCCCCACCTCTGAACCGCCACAGGCTTGTCCTGGCCTGCTTGCATGTCTAGAGCCAAACTAACTCTGTGCACTGAGCACAAATCTTACTGAATTCTCCACTGGGAGGACAGAAACAGGTGGCTTCAGCTTCGTCGTGTGACTGTAGGACTGGGCTGGCCCTCCAGTTGGGTGGTGTCAGCAGGAGTCCATGCATGACCGGTAGCTGTCTCTTCAGGCCCTGTCTTTTGAGGTGTGCCCTTCTTGTAACGCCTTTGTGTATCTGTGACTGTAGCCAGATGCCCCGAGCGCAGGGAAGGAAGAGCCCCGAAGCCCGGTGCCCCCCGATGGTCCTGGGAGAGCGAAGAGCCCAGAGCCGCTGCTGAACGGGGAGGCCCACCAGCACTCCTGCGCCCACGGCCCAGCCATGAACGGCCTGGAGGGCTCCCAAGGAGGCAGCTCCCTGGCTCAGCCCGAGCCGCCTGCCGACGACACCCAGGGTCTCTCGCGGAAAAGAGTGGTCAGGGTGGTGCGCAAGGTTGTGCGTAAGGTGCTGCCGGGGGAAGAGTCCGGGGGCTCCAAGGAGCCATCAAGAGAAATCAAGTCCCCAGAGCCAGCCAAGAAGGAGGAGAAGCCGCCCCCCGGGGTGCTGTCCCCACCGGCCAGGGTGCTGTCCCCACCGGCCAGGGTGCTGTCCCCACCGGCCAGGGTGCTGTCCCCACCGGCCAGGGTGCTGTCCCCAACTGCAAGGGTATTGTCCCCACCCCCCCGGCAGCCGCCGGCCTCGAAGTCCGAACCCAAGCAGGCGACCCCGAAGGATGAGATCTCGGTGGGGCTGAAGAGCCTGATGTCAAGAGGCAGGACCAAAGACCACCGCCCGCGCTCCAGGCTGTCCGACAAGAAAGAGGAGGAGAAGCCCCGCGAGACGGAGAAGACGCCGCCTCTTGCCGAGAAGGCGGCCGTCGCCACAAAGGCAGCTCAGGAAGCAAAGGGGTCTCCTGCTGTGCCAGCCAAGCCGGCCGCGCAGAAGGCGAGCGCCGAGGACAAGGGAAAGGTACACCAGTGCATGAGCGCACAGCACCGCGTCTGCATGTGGCCAGCCAACCGGCTTTGCACCCAAGTATGCAGTGGTGGCATTTTGTTCTTCCTGTTTTTGAACATTCACCTCGATGGTTGGCACTGCTTTGGTCAATGGAGTCGTGGGGTTTGGCTCCCAATGCATGGAGTGTGCTGCTAACCTGACAGTGCCCAAGCTCTGGGTGTTGCGTGACTCTCCCAGGGCAAGGGCCGGCCTGCTTCCCCATCGGTCCCAGGAGCAAACGTGCCCCCTGAGCGGTCTGTGCGGTTCATCTCTGGCGTCACGAGAGCTGAGTGGGCTGTTGTGGCATTTATGACTGGGGGGGGCAGGATTTGGCTTTCAGAGTAGCTTTATCGTCTGTAATATTTCTAGGCTTCCGAGCTGCAAAGATGAGCTTGAATGTGAAAAATCAGATCCAGATAAAATCTCAGAAGCCAGACAAGAGTAGTCCGGGTTTGGGAGAGGATCTTTCAATCCTTCCTTGACCTTTGCAGCTTTAAAACAGACTAAAGAAATGTCATCCATTAAGAACATAAGAACATAACAGAAGCCAAATGTTGGATCAGGCCAACAGCCCATCCAGTCCAACACTCTGTGTCACACAGTGGCCAAAAATACCAGGTGCCATCAGGAGGTCCACCAGCAGGGCCAGGACACTAGAAGCCCTCCCACTGTTGCCTCCCCCCAAACACCAAGAATACAGAGCATCACTTGCCCCAGACCAAGAGTCCCTATCTATACCTTGTGGCTGATAGCTACTGATGGAGCTCTGCTCCATATGTTTACCCAATTCCCTCTTGAAGCCATCCATGGTTGTAGCCGCCGCCACCTCCTGTGGCAGTGAATTCCATGTGTTAATCACTCTTTGGGTGAAGAAGTACTTCCTTTTATCTGCTCTAACCTGACTGCTCAGCAATTTCATTGAGTGCCCACAAGTTCTTGTATTGTGAGAAAGGGAGAAAAGTTCTGCTTTCTCTACCTGCTCTATCCCATGCTTAATCTTATAAACCTCGATCATGTCACCCCTCAGCTGTCATTTTGCCAAGCTAAAGAGCCCCATAAGAACATAAGAGAAGCCATTCTGGGCTGGGACTTTTGTTCCCCAGGCTTTCCAGTTGCTGACCTTACCCCCCCCCCGCCCCCGAGTTCTTGTGTCTGGCCAGGATGGCCTTGGAGGGAGGACTGGAGGTCAAAGCCTTCTTCTAAGGAACATGGCATGGGGAAGGTGTTGCATGATGTTCCCCACCACTGCTTTTTGCCATCTTTCGTTGAAGTTTTGAAGTCCAAGCTCAATACAGAAGGAGCGTGCCTAGCGTGGACCTCCCATCTTCACACCTGAAGTGACACTTGCATGCATGTCAACGGATCAGATGCTGATTTGGCTATCAGAGTTGCCTCTCCCTCATGCTAGCTCTCTGGTGTGTTTTAGTTTTTTTACAGTACCATTTTAATGCTCCTTTGAGGGCCATCAACTGGTTATCCCTGGCCCAAAGGATGTCCGTCTAGCTTTTTCAGTCCTAGACCCCACCTGGTGGAACGAGCCCCCACGAGATCAGGGCCCTGCAGGAATTATTACAGTTCTGCAGGGCCTGCTAAATGGAGCTGTTCTGCCAGGCCTTCGGTTGAGGCGATGGCCTCCCCTGCAAAGCGGCGATGGCCTCCCCTGCAAAGCAGTCCGACTGAAATTGCCCATGATCACCATCTACCCAGCTGTGGGAGCTAGTACAGAAAGCCCTGTCGCCATTTCTGGTTAATTTTTAATCTGATTTTAAATTCTAATCTGACGATTGATTATATCGTACATGAAATTTTGATGTTGCCCACCCTGAGCCCACGTGCGGAGGGCAGGATGCAAATGCAATAAATACATACATAAATAAATAAAATAGTGTGGTGTAGTGGTTAAGCATGTCAGACTCTAATCTGAAGAACCAGGTTTGATTCCCTGCTCCTCCACATGAAGCCTGCTGGGCCAGGCACAGCTCTGGCAGAGCTCTCTCAGCCCTACCTACCTCACAAGGGGCCTGTTGTGGGGAGAGGAAGGGAACTGTAAGCCGCTTTGAGAGTCCTTAGGGTAAAGAGAAGCGCGGTACAAAATCGCACTCTGCTTCTATGGGACCTATTTATTGTTTTTAATGTTTTTTTTCAATTGAGCCAGCTGCTCTTAGGATTGGGCTGTGTGTCAGTGACATCACATAAAGCCAGCCAATCAGTGCTACGACTTCTTTTTCAAACTCACCAGACCACTCTCTCCCCGCCCCACTCTGGAATAACAATTCATTTAGTGCACTTAGTACACTGGCATTTCCTCGGCAGCCCCCTGCTCTACTAATGTGATGTCTGCCTGTGACTGACTTGCACTCTTTTCCATGCCGCACATTGAATGCTGTGTGAGTTGGGACTGCCCGTGTGCATGCCAGCATGCATTCCTGGTTTCTTAAACCCTTGAGTGACCTGGTATCTTTGTCTCGGTTTTCCTGGCTTCTTGGAAGGAGAAGCTGCAACCCCCAAAGCAAGGCCAAGGACAGAAGCCGTTGCCTTCCCCAACAACCGGAGAGGGACCCATCCAGCAGGTGTGTTGTTGTGAATAGGTGTGGAGGTGCTAAAAGTTACCTGCCGTTGTGCCTGCACTGTGAGGATCCCGCTTTGTCTTGGTGTTTATGAAACTGGGCCTGAGCCAGAGGCCCCTGCAGCTTGGAGGGCATGCTTATGGGAGCATGCAGGAGCTCTTGTGGGTGTGGAGAGCTCTGGCTCCCCATCACTTTCATGGCACATCTTCAGTGGTTACACTAAGGTAACACCCGTAATGGGTGGCAAGTCCCAGGTTTTGTTACGATGATCGCAGTTATAGCGAGATAAGAACCCCAACTCCTGTTTCAACCCATGAGAAGGAAGGTAGTGTGAAATCTTTAAATAAATCACATTGGAGTAGCCATAATTCTTCAACAAAAGAATTTCAAAGAACGCCAGGGTCAGAAACAGAGAGTCTCACTAGATTGAAGTGTTTTCCCACTTGTGCCTGAATTCCGTAGTTTTTAATGTCAGACTTGGGTACCGTTTATCCTTTTGTGTCAGGACTGACCCGCCTTGGACTTCCCAACAATTACAGCTCTTTAACTTGTGAATGGTCTTTATATTTTTCATGATCAGGATTGAATTTTACACAAATACGTTTCACCTTTTTCTTTCTGTGTTTCATGGGCCATGAGGTTCCCTTGACCCCTTACTTCCTACAAACCTTCAGTGAAACAAGAGGGTGTATGCTTTCCAGTTCACAAGAAATGGGCTTTAGCCCACGAAAGCTTATGTTGGAATAAGGGGCCCCAGACGTCCTGCTTCTTTGACTTTACCACCTTAAGAGAACATGAACTGTATCATGCATAACTTGTGCACAGATGTTGTTGCTTCTTTGTACAATTATGAAATGTTAAGTAGAGTACCTTAATTTTACTCAAACGATAATCCTTTCCATCCTAAGACACCTATTTTTTTCAAAAAAGGTTTTTAACCGCTTGAAAAAATAATCGCTAATAAGAAGCTGTTACACTGAACGGTAGTCAACATTATAGTAAACACAATGAAGGGGTTTTTTTTAATATGGTTTATATATAGTCAGCAGAATTATCGGACAGAAATGGATGACACAGTCTTTAAAGCAAAAGTCTTTATTAAGCTAATCTGTATCCTGCCTCCCCACCACCACCGTGCAAGAGCAAAGTGTTTTTAAAGGGAATAAACATTGTTTATTGCAGCCATAAATCTGGCCAGTCGGTTTAGATCATAAAGGTGTTAATGTGGTCTCTGCTGGGTCAGGCGCCCCTTCCCGGGCAAGGCGCCCTTATCCTCGGCAGTCCGACAGCACAGTCTCTGTGTCGCCTGAAGAGCATCAAGACCTACCAGGCAGTGCTCCCTCTAAGTCGGAGAGTCTTGTGAGCAAAAATTCTACTTTGTGAGCTACCGGCATTAAAGTTGTGAGCAGGCAATTTGGCTCCTGCATCAATTAGTTTGCTCCAGAGCCATCCTTCCTGAGCTGAGACAAAAATGTGTGAGCTGGAGGCTAAAAAACTGTGAGCTGGCTCACACTAACTCAGCTTAGAGGGAACACTGCTCCCAGGGTATCTTCCCAAATTCTTTTTTAATGGTGGTAGCGGGCACGTGGGGCCTAATTCAGACCAGCGCCTAGGGTGCAAGGGGAAAAGGAATTTAATTTACTAACCTTAGAAATGGAAGGTGGAGAGTCAGACAACCCATCATGGTGCGGGTCAAATTTCAGTGTCCCTCCATGTGGTCACAGTGCCACCCCCTCCCCTTCAGGCCAAGGATTACAGTTTTTCACTCCCCAATACTGGCTCCTTCCCAGTGGCCATTTTCCTGACCAGCCCAGTGAAAAAGTGGCCGCTTGACAAATTACTTGAGTGACCAGTTCTGCACCAGTGTTTCTGCTCCAGGTCTTCTTCCTCTTTGGGACTGCTGGGTGGGCTCCGTTGCACCGAGCCTCATTGGCATCTGCCGCTGGAGGGCTGTGGTTGCTATGCTGGGCTGTGGCTCAGCGGTTGAGCATCTGCTTGGCATCCAGAAGGTCCCAGGTTCAATCCCTGGTGTCTCCAGTTGAAAGGATCGGGTAGGAGACGATGTGAAAGACCTCAGCCTGAGACCCTGGAGAGCGACCGCCAGTCTGAGTAGACAATGCTAACCTTGACAGACCAAGGGTCTGATTCATTGGAAGGCAGCGTCATGTGTCTGGTGGCCAATGCTCCCTCTAAGCTGTGGAGTCTTGTGAGCAAAAATTCTACTTTGTGAGCCACTGGCATTAAAGTTGTGAGCAAGCGATTTGGTGATTGCATAAATTAGTTTGCCCTGGAGCCATTCTTCCTAAGCTAAGACAAGAATGTGTGAGCCGGAGGCTAAAAAACTGTGAGCTTGCTCACACTAACTCAGGTTAGAAGGAACACGGCTGGTGGCCACAGAAGCCGACGCAGGGAGCTTTGTCTGTCCTCCTCTTCCTGCTGCTGCTGATTTCTGGCAGGGATTTTTGTGTGACCCCCCGCCCACCAGCTGTCAGTCCTCAGCCTTCCCGCTGACCTTTCTTTTTTTTCCTCTTCCCCCCCTTGCTGCACCAGCTGGAGCCCACGAACCACGCGGCTGCACTAAGCCAGGTACTGTACCCCAGCGCGCCGGATCGCCCTCCACCTCCCTTCTGCCTCTGGGCTGATGTCTGTGCTCGTGCCTCCTGCTGGAGCGTAAGGCTTTCTTCACCTCTTCCGCCTGGCCTGCCTCTCTGGCCTTTCCTTCCCATCCTGGCTTGGTCATCCCACTGTGGGGGGTGGGTGGGCGGGGACTGGGAAGCTGTCTGTCTGGCTCCTAAGCCACTGTTATGGCATTACAGGAAGGGGGCAGCTTGGTTTGGAAGTTTATCATTTAGCACTGCTCAGACTTCCACAGATCAGTGCAGACCCCAAGAAACAAAGTGCGGACCGTAGCATTTGAGTGGAAGAAGGGCTGAGCACTCTGTGGGTGGGTGGGTGGGTCTCGCGGCATTCTCCAGAGAGCAATAATCAGTTTGTCCCATAGGAGGATCGATTGCCCAATCCCACTCGAAACGCAGGCCTCTGCCCCAGGGAGCTTATAGCCCATGCTTCAACAGAAGGGGTGGCACGAAAGGGGCATGGGGAGAAAAGGGAGAGGCACAGCCGAGCAGGGGGCAAATGTGCAGAGATGCGGTTTCCTCGTGTCCTTGCAGGGGCTTGGTCCCAGGCTCCCAAGGGAATGAGAGGCGGGGATTCTGGGCACTGTGTCTTCCAGGGGGGGAATGTGTGTTGGGCAAAGGAATTTTGGGCCCTCCAGCCCTTCCAAGGCTCTGTGCCGTGTGATCAGAGCTCTCCCAGTTCGTCACATATGGAGCATGATAGGAAGAAGTGTTTGAGTGCGCACCCCCACCCCCCAAGGCTCCGGTTGACTTTTCCATGCGTGTGGCTGGATTTAAGCTTACTCCTCTCCCTGCACTTGGGAGCAGGCCGGGGAGGCCTCTCTGTGTTTGGGGGTCTTTCTGGAATGTTGGTCTGGCCAGACTTGGGTCTGCTCACGCAGAGAGTCGTCTCTGAGCTGCTGTCCTGCGTCACCGCTTCCTACCCAGTGAAGGCAGGTGCTATCCGCCCCCTCTCAGATCTTTCCCAGGCCACTGTGTGTGCACGTCTCTGTGTTGGGCATGCTGCATTCCCTGCCAGGCTAAAGAGAGCTGGTGACGTGATTCACCCTTCCTTTGGGATGAGTTTCTTTACTGGGATGGGCGAGCCCTTTCTTTTTCAACTCCCTTAGCCAGAGGCTGGAACCGGACAGGTGATGCAAGGAAGTGCTGCGAACAAGCACCTTCCAGAGCGCCATCCCCTCCTTGCCAGGTGCCTAGAGTACCCCTGTGCTGCCCCCTGCTGCCTGGGCATAAAACAGGCCCCCGGGTAGCTGTCTGTCTGGGTTGAGGGGACAGACCACCCTCCCAAACAATGTTTGCAAATGTCTGAATTTGGCGTTGAGGTTTGGCTAAAGAATAAAGCGGGGGAGGGGAGCATGCTGGTGATTTAAAGCTGGTCTCATGAAGTATATGATGCTCTGGCCCCCTTTTGTTGGTGTAGTGATTAAGTGTGCGGACTCTAATCTGGGAGAACCGGGTTTGATTCCCCACTCCTCCACTTGCACCTGCTGGATGACCTTGGGCAAGCCATAGTTCTGACAAGAGCTATCCTTAAAAAAAGAGCAGTTTCTGTCAGAGCTCACTCAGTCCCACCGACCTCACAGGGTGTCTGTTGTGGGGAGGGGAAGGGAAAGGAGTTTGTAAGCTGCTCTGAGACTCCCTTGGGTAGTGAAGGGCGGGGTATAAAACCAATCTCTTCTCTTCTTCTTTTTCTCTTTCTGAAGCAAGCAGGGGGAGGCGTTGAGGCTCCCCAAAGGGCCCTTTTCAACACCACTTTCCCCTTCCTTGTGTTTGCTAAGGACTTTTAATTTCTGAACAGTCTGCCTGAGACTTCCAGGGAAGCCTATGGGGACTGCCCAGCATGGATCCTGGGAATCATCTGTCATTTGCATGGAACCCAGTTCCCAACTTTGAGTCAGACTAGGATGAGCATGAGACAAAACTAGCTGGAGGGGGTTGGGAGGGAGGGGGTTGGGAGGGAGGGACCCGGGAGCCGGATTACCTGCAGCTTTGGGGCTAGACGCGAGGGGGGCATCGTCTCTTACCTCCTCCCTGGGGCACACATCTGCAGCCCCTCTGCCTCCTTAATCCTGAGCACAGCAGGATTCTCCTGGGGACAACTTTCCTTGGTCAGATCCAAAGTCCACCCAGCCTAGTCTCCTGTGGCCATTTGGCTGCCTCTTGGAAGCTCTCTTGCAAGGGGGATGTTTGCATCTTGTGTTTGCTACTCGGGGTACACTTGTCTCTGAACATGGCAGTTCCGGCTGAGCTTCAGTGACTGGTGAATCAGTAGGCCTGCCTTGCTCAGAGGTTAACTTTTCTGCCAGGGGGTTGGGGGGTTCTGGTCGTTCTGTGCTTTTGGTGTCCCCCTTCCTGGGCCAGAGGGGAGCATCCAGAGGGATTAACTCAACCCGCTCTGCTTAGCTTCCTGGCTCCTGTCAGGTCAGGCAGATGATACCACCGCAGCTGCCTTTGGGTCGGCCTCTGCTCTGTCTCAGCTGCAGGTTCAGCTGCTCCGTTGGCGACTCCATTGCTTGTGGGGGTCTGTGGCTTGCAGCTGGCTGGGGGTGAGGACTTGGACATTGTGTGTGAATGCAGTCTTAGGGGTGTATGTTCTTTTTTTGGGGGGTGCTCGCCAGTGGGACTGTGGACACGGAGGGAGCCCCATCCCAAGGGCTTCGCGGTATTTTGCTGCTTGGTTTTGTTTCTGTCCCTGGATGAAGTTAGATTGAAAGAGTGGGACTTGCTTAAAGGCTTTGAGGTCTGGTGTGGCATCTGCTTCCAAAATTCTGTTCTGCAGCCTGGCCTGTCCCTTGGGCTCAGGGCAGCTCTGTGCCAGTCTGGTTCTGTCTCCCCCCCGCCTCAATTTGGGGCTTCTCCCTCTCCCTCTCTGTTGCCAGGGCTAATGGTTGTGGGTCAGGCTGACTGCCGTGCCTGTGCCAGGAAGAGAGGGAGGCATACGGAAGGTGCCCTTGGAGTCTTGCAATGCAGAGGGGCTCCAGTCTTCTCTGTCCTGCTTGCCTCCCTGTTGGTTTGGAGACGGGGATTTCTCAAAGGGGCCACAATTGTTGTGCAAGTCTGCCCCCGACCCAAGTCACAGCCTGGCTGACGTGATCAGGATCCCGCAGTGGTTCTCAAACTTCTTGAAATAGAATCCACTTGTAAACTTGCTTGCACGGTAACTCTAGACTCCTTTCCACCTCCTCAACATCCAGAATAGGCATTTCACGCCAGTTAATGATGCACAAGCAGCCTGAATAGCTCAGGTTAGTGCGATCTTGTCAGTTCTTGGGATCTAAACAGGGTCGGCCCTGGTTGGCGCTTGGATGAGACACCAGCAGGGAAGAGTGGGGTCGCTGTGCAGAGGGAGGCCAGTGGCAGCTTAACCTCTGCTTAGTTTCTTGCCTTGAAAGCCCCATGATCTCTGGGGTTGCCATGAGTCAGTTGGGACGCGACGGCACACTTTTATTAATGCTGAACAAGCGTGTAGTTTATTTGTCTCGGCTTAACGCTTCTGTCACATTTCTGAATCCGAGGCTGCATGTCACGTTCTGTTGTGGCAACCCCAAATTCACCATCAGGCCTCTTCTCCTACCTCGGCCTTGTAACCTATTTTGGGGTCTGGACGGATAGCTTGAGAACCGCTTTGGTGGCCACCAGGGCTCTTTTTGTGGAAAAAGCCCACCAGGAACTCATTAGCATAATAGGCCACACCCCACCAGCAGAAACTCATTAGGCCACGCCCAACAGCAGAAACTCATTAGCCTATTAGGCCACACCCCTGACAGCACAGCTCATCAGGATATTAGGCCACACACCCCATGTGGTCATCTAGCCACACCCACCTTTTGCTTCTTATTCTGTTTACGTTGTTTGTTGTCAAAACCCAGGGCTTTTTTTGTAGCAGGAACTCCTTTGCATGTTAGGCCACACACCCCTAATGTAGCCAATCCTGACGAGTTTCTGCTGTTGGGTGTGGCCTGCTATGCTAATGAGTTCCTGCTGGGCGTGGCCAACTCAGGAGCCAGCCAGAACTCCGT
The DNA here is from genome assembly GCA_029375565.1 of Gekko gecko. Lineage (NCBI taxonomy): Eukaryota > Metazoa > Chordata > Lepidosauria > Squamata > Gekkonidae > Gekko > Gekko gecko. The sequence goes on along the minus strand of JAPDNY010000016.1, from coordinate 13,525,755 downwards.
TCCTGTGCGTTCCTGCCCCAAAATAGCCTTGGTGGCCACTATGGTGGCCAAACCACGCAGGAGGCGAGAGGGTGGGGTGGGGACTCTGGTGTCCCCTTTGGCAGGGGGATGTGAGCAAGGAGATGGAAGTGAACTGCGGGTGGGGAGGGGGTGAGGCTGAATCCCGTGGGGGTGATGCTGGAGCCGTGCCGTGCCTTGACCCGTCCTGTGGTTGTCTCCCCCCCCTCGACTTGCACAACAGGCAAAGACGGAGGAACAGATTGCCGCCGAAGAGGCCTGGTACGAAACGGATAAAGTGTGGCTGGTCCACAAAGATGGCTTCTCCTTAGGTAAGCGGTGGTGGGTGGGGTGGAGCATCCTTCCCGCACATCTCTCGGGTCCGTCAGAAGGGTCAGCTTCTCGGGTTCTCCTGTCTTGCTTTCCCCTTAGGGTCCATCACAACACTAGGATTCCCTCTGCAGTTAAGATTGCCAGGTATCCGGGGGAGGGGGGAGGCAGAACAGAGGCAGTACTTAGAATTCCTTCCCGCGGGGTGTTGCTGATGGCTTCTCCCGTGGGAAACTGGTGGGTTGGAGGAACGACTGATGAACGATTTGTGCTCGACTGGGCCACGAGGTGGCAGCATTGCTCCAGCTCTATGCGCAGGCCGTCTGTTCGGCCCCCTCACGCCAGTGTCTCTTGCGCTTCTCCCCCCCCAGCCAGCCAACTGAAGACCGACGCTGCTGGCCTCCTCCCCGATGGGAAAGTCAAGGTGAAGTTGGACTACGACGGAGCCGTGCTCGAGGTGGACGAAGATGATGTGGAGAAGGTAGGGGCCGGATGAGCCACTGCGTCCCGCCAAGAGCAGAGGTGGCTCTCGGCAGCCGGGCCTCCTGGCCCTGCCGACGCTAACGGCACTCTGCTCTTGGTCTAGGCCAACCCCCCCTCGTGCGACCGTGCGGAGGACCTGGCCAGCCTCGTCTACCTCAATGAGTCCAGCGTCCTGCACACGCTGCGCCAGCGCTACGGCGGGAACCTCATCCACACCTACGCCGGGCCCAACATGGTCATCATCAACCCCCTCAGCTCTCCATCCATGTACTCCGAAAAGGTGGGTGTGACCACTGTGGAAGGGGCTGGGCCTGACCAGAGGCCTCAAGCGTTCCCAACGCATGCTTTTCCCACAGTGGGAAGGGTAGGGTCTGAACGGCAGCTGAGGAACCCCACTGGAGAGCCAGTCTGGTGTAGTAGCTAGAAGTGCGGACTCTAATCTGGGAGAACCGGGTTTGATTCCCCACTCCTCCACATGCAGCCAGCTGGGTGACCTGGGGTCAGTCACAGGTTCTCTCAGAGCTGATCTCTCAAAGGCAGTCCTCGAAAGAGCTCTCTCAGCCCCATCTACCTCAAAGGGTGTTGGGGAGAGGAAAGGAAAGGGGATTGTAAGCCACTATGAGATCCCTTTGGATAGTGAAGGGCGGGGTATAAATCCAGTTTCTTCTTCTTCTCTCTGTCTCTGTCTCTGTCTGTCTCTGTCTCTCTCTGTCTCTCTCTGTCTCTCTCTGTCTCTCTCTCTCTCTTACTGTGGTTCCCCTGGACTCCCCAGGATGACTTCTGAATGGGGGTGGGGTTCGTCTCTGCATGGCTCATTCTTGCTCTGTGTGCTTGACTGATATTGCAACAGCCCTTTTTTATTGACATCTCAACTACCACCGCAGCCGTTCCACCCTATGCGTGTGACATGTTACATGCTGTCAAGTTGCTTCCGGCTTACAGTGACTGTATGAAATTACTAAACTGAGGCTTTCATACTTTGGTCGCATTCTGAGAAGACAAGACTCGCTGGAAAAAAACCCAAGAATGCTAGGAAAGGTGGGAGGCTGCGGGAGAAGAGAAAGACTCAGCACGAGACAGTCCGGCTCCATAAAGGCAGCCACGGCCTTCGGTTTGCAAGACCAGAGCAAGGCTGTTAACGATAGGACATTTTGGAGGTCATTAATACATAGGGTATTGATAGCGAAGCAGTAAATGACAGAAGAGCCTGTTGATGGAACACTGTGCAGGAAACCTGGGCTAGGAGCTGAATGAAGAACACACAGCAAATGGCCTCGTTTGGTGCAGTGGTTAAGTGCGTGTGGACTCTAATCTGGGAGAACTGGGTTTGATTCCGCACTCCTCCACTTGCAGCTGCTGGATGACCTTGGGCAAGCCATAGTCCTGTCAGAGCTGTTCTCTCAAGGACAGTTCTGGAAAGGCCTCTCTCAGCCCCACCTACCTCACAGGGTGACTGTTGTGGGGAGGGGAAGGGAAAGGAGTTTGTACCTTTGAGTACTGAAGGGCTTTGGGTAGTGAAGGGCAAGGTATAAATCCAATCTCCTCCTCCTCCTCCTTCTTCTTCTTGAAAGAGCTCTCTCAGCCCCACCTACCTCACAGGGTGTCTGTTGTGGGGAGGGGAAGGGAAAGGAGTTTGTAAGCCGCTCTGAGACACCTTTGGGTAGTGAAGGGCAAGGTATACATCCAATCTCCTCCTCCTCCTCCTTGAAAGAGCTCTCTCAGCCCCACCTACCTCACAGGGTATCTGTTGCGGGGAGGGGAAGGGGAAGGAGTTTGTAAGCTGCTCTGAGGCACCTTTGGGTAGTGAAGGGCGGGGTATAAATCCAATCTCCTCCTCCTCCTCTTCCTCCTTCTCCTCCTCCTCCTCCTCCTCCTTCTTGAAAGAGCTCTCTCAGCCCCACCTACCTCACAGGGTATCTGTTGCGGGAAGGGGAAGGGGAAGGAGTTTGTAAGCTGCTCTGAGGCACCTTTGGGTAGTGAAGGGCGGGGTATAAATCCAATCTCCTCCTCCTCCTCTTCCTCCTTCTCCTCCTCCTCCTCCTTCTTGAAAGAGCTCTCTCAGCCCCACCTACCTCACAGGGTGTCTGTTGTGGGGAGGGGAAGGGAAAGGAGTTTGTAAGCCGCTCTGAGACTCCGAGTGAAGGGCAGGGGTATAAATCCAATCTCCTTCTCCTCCCTCGCATCATTCATTCATAGGATTGCCATAAGTGACTTGGCAACATTTCACATGCACGCACACACGCACACACGCTCTCACCCGAATTAATGACTTCCAAAACGTCCTGTCATTGAAGCTGAAGACCACGGCTTCCTTGATTGAGTCCATCCATCTCATGTCAAGTCAATCCATCTCTTTTCCTGCTGCCTTCCACTTTTCTCAGCATTCTTGTTTCATCCAGTGATGCCTGGCTTCTCATCGGGCGACCAAAACACGGTAGCTTCAGTTTAGTCATTCCACAGGGTCACCATAAGTCAGAAGCGATTTGACGGCACATAGCGCATAACACACAAGAAGACCAAGCACTCTCCTGCTCCCCTTAAGAACATAAGAGAAGCCAATGTTGGATCAGGCCAATGGCCCATCTAGTCCAACACTCTGTCACACAGTGGCCAAAAATACCAGGTGCCATCAGGAGGTCCAGCAGTGGGGCCAGGACACTAGAAGCATTCCCACTGTTGCCCCCGCCAAGCACCAAGAATACAGAGCATCACTTGCCCCAGCCTCAGAGTTCCTATCTGTACCCTGTGACTAATAGCCACTGATGGACTTCTGCCCCATATGCTTATCTAATTCCCTCTTGAAGCTGTCCATGCTTGTAGCTGCCATCGCCTCCTGTGGCAGTGAATTCCATGTGTTAATCACTCTTTGGTTGAAGAAGGACTTCCTTTTATCCTTCTGGACCCCCACCTGCACCTCACTAACGCAGCTCCCTCCCTCCAGGTGATGCACATGTTCAAGGGATGCCGCAGAGAAGACGCCTCCCCCCACATTTACGCCGTGGCCCAGGCTGCCTATCGCAACATGCTGATGAGCCGCCAGGACCAGTCCATCGTCCTCTTGGGCAGCAGCGGCAGCGGCAAGAGCACCAACTGCCAGCACCTGGTGCAGTACTTGGCCACGGTGGCCGGCAGCTCTGGGAAGGTCTTCTCAGGTGGGTTGTGTCCGGCTGTGCCTCTGCTTCTTTCCAGAGCAGAAAGGCCCCTTCCGGTTGCCACATTCTGCCACTGCACCCTTCCTGGCCCACCTCTGCAGCCGGGATCCTGCCTTCTCAACCGCCGGGCTTATCAGGGTCTGTCATCAGCCTGGCTTGGCCCATGCGCACCTTATTCACAGCGGTATCCACTCTCCAGCCATTGAGGTCACTTGGAGTTTTGAATTTTGCATGTTGTGATGCCACGAGGCTGGGCGTGCGGGGAGGTGCCCTGCACTGGGACGGGGGCACGCACACTCCCCTGTGCGTGTGTGCAGCCTGGCCCGTCCCTGCACGCTTTTTCCTTGTTTGTGCCTCGGCAGTGGAGAAGTGGCAGGCTCTCTACACCATCCTGGACGCCTTGGGCAACAGCGGCACCAGCCTGAACAGCAACGCCACTCGCTTCTCACAGATCATCTCGCTGGACTTTGACCAGGCTGGCCAGGTGGCCTCTGCCTCCGTGCAGGTGAGGGGAGGGGGAGGCTCCTGCTTCAGTCCCCAATAGTGATGCTTGTGAGCCCTGGGTGGAGCCTGCAGATGGAAGGGTTGGAGTGGGCTCGGAGCCGTAGCAGAGACCCTCAGCATTGGATACCGAATCACAGGAGATCGATCCTTTGCCCACCTCTCACCTGCAGAAGCTGCAAAGGTCATAAGGATATAAATAGAGCCCTGCTGGATCAGACCTGTGGTCCACCTAGTCCAGCATCCTGTCTCGCATAGTAGCCAACCGGTTCTTCTGAAGGGCCTTCAACCGGGCACGGAGGCCGAGGCCTTCCCCTGACGTTGGCTCCTGGCCCTGGGATTCAGACTCGGAGGCTGACTGCCTCTGAACGTGGAGGTTCCCTTTAATCCCCCTGGCTAGTAGCCAGCGGTAGACCTGTCCTCCATGAATCCATCTGATCTCCTTTTAAATCCATCTGTGCCTGTGGGCTTCACTAAAAGCAGGGCTATTTTGGGGCGGGAACGCCCAGAAACGGAGTTCCGGCTGGCTCCCGAGTTGGCCACACCCAACAGGAACTCATTAGCATAATAGGCCACACCCAACAGCTGAAACTCATTAGGATTGGCTACATTAGGGGTGTGTGGCCTAACATGCAAAGGAGTTCCTGCTACAAAAAAAAGCCCTGGGTTTTGACAACAAAGAAGGTAAACAGAATAAGAAGCAGAAGGTGGGTGTGGCTGGATTGCCACACTTCTGGTAACATTTGGGTGTGGCCTAATATGCTAATGAGCTGTGCTGTCAGGGATGTGGCCTATTTGAATGAGTTTCTGCTGCTGGGTGTGGCCTGTTATGCTAATGAGTTCCTGCTGTGGTTTGCATACGCCTGCTGTGAAGGAACAGACTCCGAAGCTCCAGCTGTCCTGGAGGTTGGGAACCCCCCTGCAGCTGTCCCAAGTCTCTGCTTGGTGCTGCCACCCTTTCCCCTCCCTTCTTAGGGGTGTTAGGAACAGCTCCCACTCCCACCAGTGACTCTGAGAGCGTCTCCTGCTGCTAAACGGAGCCACACATCAAGCATTCCTGTTTAGAGGCTGCATCTAGTCACTGTGGGGGAAGCCCCCGGGAGTTGCAAAGCATGCCCTGAACTGCCCAGGGACAGACTTCCGAGAGGCTGCTCGCATCATGCTCCCCATTTCCCTTCAGCCAAAGTGCACACGTTAACATTTCGACAGCCCACGTTGCTGTGACGCTTTGTCTTTTCACAACACATCCTGCCCCGTCACACTTTCTTAGCCTCCTAAACGGGAGCCACATTGACGGGCCGCCTCGTGGGAGCCTCAAGAGTGCAGACTCCGTGGAAAGGAGCAGCTGTCAATGTCCCAGTTAGCGATCGCTCCCTGGGACGTGAGCGCCGGTGGCCCTGTGGTACTGGCACGGGGAAGGGAGTGAGTAAGCCATGGCCGTGCGCTCAGCTGAGCACCAGGGTTCCACCCTGGCGGCCTAGGAGGACTGCTGCGTGGTAGGCAGGCGAGCTGGGCTGCCGAGATGGACGTCCTTTGGCCCAGCCACTTTCCCCCTTCCTTGCCTTCTTCAGACGATGCTGCTGGAGAAGCTCCGGGTCGCCAAGCGTCCCGCCAACGAGGCCACGTTCAACGTCTTCTACTACCTGCTGGCCTGTCCGGACAACGCCCTCCGGTAAGGACGCTGATCCCTTCCGCACACGGACCGATGTGCTTGCCCTTGGTGTTTCGGGGCCTGTGTGTGTGTTGACAAGGCTCCTAGAAAAGGGAGCGGGTGTCTTCAAGACACTGTTGACTTGTGCATACGCAGCTTCCCCATTACCAAAGCAGCATGCCGGTCTTGAGAATCCCCGGCCGATCGGAGGTGAGCCCCACAGCTCAGCCTCGTGAGCTCAAGGTCAGGCTTTGAGCGTGAGCCCCAGAATCTGTGGCGGGGTGCTTACGGGGAATGTGTGAATGCAAAGAGCCGGGCTTCCACGGCCCGCCGGGCTCCGAGGGTTGTCTTGCTAGCAGTTTAGGAGGCGCTGTGCGTTTCTCTCCCTGTCTCCCGCTCACACTTCCTTCCGTTTCCCCTTTGTCCCCAGGACAGAGCTTCATTTCAACCACTTGGCAGAAAACAACATCTTTGGGATCGTGCCTCTGTCAAAGGTAACTGGCCGGGGGTGGGTGGGTGGGTGGGGGTAGCACGTTCTCTTCCACCTGCAGGCCAGGCAAAGGCCTGGTGGCTCAGGCAGCGAGTGCTGAAGCTGCGGATCGGGCGATGGAAGGGAGCCTGACCTGATGTTGCCTCCATACCTGTGCAAGAAGCTCTCTAGCCCCCTCTCCACTCAGAGCGAAAGAAACGGAGGCCTGTCCGAGTGATTCGGTTCCGTTTTGCCCTTTCCTTTTGGCTGCAGCCGGAGGAGAAGCAGAAGGCGGCCCAGCAGTTCAGCAAGCTGCAGGCGGCCATGAAAGTGATGGGTGTTTCTGGCGAGGAGCAGAAGGCCATCTGGCTCGTCCTGGGGGCGATTTATCACTTGGGGGCTGCAGGAGCTACCAAAGGTAACCAGCTGCAAGCTGACTGAGCTCTCTGTCGGGTGGGTTGGAGGTGTGGGTGAGTCGGGGGCAGCTTCCCTGCAAGAGGGGGGGACGGACAAGGCCCAGGGTGGGGGCACTCGAGAGAGCAGAGGGGTGAGGCACAGCTCGGGAGAACTAAAGCTGGCGCTTTGGTTTTGGTTGGCACAACTGGTGGATGTTTGAGGGAGGAAAGACGGATGCGGTATATAAAGAAGAGAGATTGGATTTATACTCCGCCCTTCACTTGGAGCCTCAGAGTGGCTCACAGTCTCCTTTCCCTTCCCCTCCCCACAACAAGCACCCTGTGAGGTAGGTGGGGCTGAGAGAGCTCTTTCCAGAACTGCTCTTGAGGGAACAGCTCTGAGAGAGCTTGTGACTGACCCAAGGTCACACCAGCAGCTACATGCAGAGGAATGGGGAATCAAACCCAGTTCTCCCAGATTAGAGTCCACACTCCTAACCACTACACCAGACTGGCTCTAAAAAAATCTACCAGGAGTCAGGCAGCACTGTAGACACAAATGGAATTTATTTATTTATTTACTTACTCCATTTCTGTCCCGCCTTCCTCCCCAATGGGGACCCAAAGCAGCTTACTCCCATTTTCCATCTCTCCTGTTTTATCCACACAACAACCATGGGAGGTAGGTTAGGCTGAGAGTGTATAACTGACCCGAGGTCACCCAGCGAGTTTCCATGGCATACGTGGGGATTCGAACCTGGGTCTCCCAGATACTAGTCCAAGACTCTGAACTGCTACACCACAGTGGCTTATCCCAGAAGAAGCTTTTGTTTAGTCCAAGCTCACTTCTTCGGGTGTACAGACTGTGCCTCTGTTAGGCCAGTGGTTTTATATCCAGAACAGAATTGCTTCTTATAGCGGGGGGGGAACGGGGATTGCAAAAAAGATGCCAGGCAGGCCAAGCAGGATTAAGATAAAAGCCCTAGTCTAGGGAAGTGGGATCAGCAAAGTGCATGGAGAACCGCTCAGTGGCAGAGAGAGCTCCGTGGTGTTGTCACCATTACAAAAGCAGCCTTTGTTAGCACGGCAGCCCCTACCCTGCCTCCCAACTAGCTCTCGGGTACTGACCAAGCATGCATACAGGGGGCCTGCAGAGGCACCCAGGGAATTCCGTGCCTCACCAGCATCGCGTTTAAACCGGGCCTGTGTGTGAGATGTGCGCTCAGAGGTGTGGCTTCTGCGAGCAGGAGGGAAACCGGTCCCATCTAGCAGGGCTGGCACTGGAAGGATCACTGCTGCATCACGTTCCCTGTTGGTTACGCCAACCAGCAAGTGAGGACTGGCCGCCCATTTGGCATTCTCTGTCCCATCCGGCCACTGGACACAATCTGTGATATGTACGCATCCCCCAGTCTTTTACAAAAAAATTTTTTTTGTAAATAACTTAATCAGAAAGAACAAATTGCAGAATTACATAGTAACAAGAGGAAAATCATAGTGAACATAACTATAGACTATTGGTTAACTTCCAGTATACAAAGAGCTGTCTTGATAATAACAAGTAATATTACAGAGCTGAGAATACAGTGTTCCTTATTTCCTAAGACCGTCCCGTCTTCCTAAATGTTCGGGTTAAAAACAAAGCAATCAGTGCTCTACTACAGCCGTGGTCTCGGTAAGCTTGCTATGTTAAAAATGGAGCCATGGTGCGTAGCTTGGGTTTTGTGGTCAAAGATCACTGTCCGACATATATCGTAAGTAAGGAAACCATGTCTGTACAAAGTTGGAGTGTAACTTGTTTGACCCTGAATGAGCGGTAGTTAATGTAGTACCGATCTTGTCCATGGTGAATTGTTCCCAAACTTTGTTTCTCCATGCATCCAACGTTGGAGGTTTGGGTGATTTCCATACTGTTACAATAGTGAGCTTGGTTGCTGCAAGTAGGACCATTGTTAAGGTCAAAAGGGGCTCTTTCCCAGACGATGGGTCCCTTAGATGTAGAAGGATCGTTTCTGGATCAAACGGGAGTGCCCAATCCCCCAGTCTTGAAAGTCTTGGACATTCTTGGCCGGCGCCCCCCCCAAGTCAAATATGTTGGTTTGTCTCTTGTGCGTGTGTGTGGCTCGCCACGCCTTGTCCCGTCTGCCGGCCCCGCAGGAAGCCTGAATGTCACTGCTGTGTTCTAACTCCCTCTTTTTGTTTGCATGGTGCATGCCGTTCCCTTTGCAATGCAGACGCCGACGAAGGTAAAGCGTTTTCTTCCTCCCCTCCCTGCCTTTTCTTGGCCTCCCCCAGCCACTACGTAGAACAGGGATATTTGGTGCATGCGGGTCTGTCCTCTTCTATGGTGTCCCTGTTTTAACCTGGGGTCCAGAAAGCCCCCCCTAGCCCAGGGGTGTCGAACTCATTTGTTATGACGGCCAGATCTGACATAGATGAGACCTCGTTGGGCCGGGCCATGCGCGTCATAAAAGGTAATGCCAGGTAGCGGAGAGATAAACTTTATAAAACACAATTGAAGATTTTTTAGACTTGAAATAACACATTTCCAGTGAGTTCGGCAACCCTGCCAGCCTGTTGTAGCCGCAGGGGAGCTGCAGAGTCGCCTTCTGGAGCTCTTGGCTCTTGCCAGTGCTTTGAAAGGGGCTGCCAGGTGGTCTGGAGTGGGGGGAGGCAGCTGAAGAGGTTACAGCAGCCACAAGATGGCATGTATAGGTGAACATCCTGCTGTGCCCAGGGCGGGCCCAAGTGTCTGGGCGCCCTAGGCAGGACAGCCTGGGGCGCCCACCCCACCGGGGATGCCAACCTCCCGGTGGGGGCCTGGAGATGGCCCAGCGCCAGGAGAGCCGGGGAAGGGCGGGCTTAGAACGCCCGCCCCTTCCCTCCCAGTGGCGGCGCCGGCTTTTCTGGGCACCTCGCAGCCGCGAGGTGCCCAGGAAAGCCAGGGCTGCTGGCGCTGGGCAGCCCGAGGGGCTTTTCACGGGGGGGGGCATTTTGGCGCCCCTGCAGGGCCGACACCCTAGGCAAGCGTCTAGCTCGCCTAGTGGGCGAGCCGGCCCTGACTGTGCCCCAGGCAGGCACTGATCCCGCGTTCCAGGGAAGAGCAGGAAGGTTCCCTTGGCACCCCAAAGTCCCCCATCCCTAGTTGGAACCCACAACCCGTGCTTTTGGTCCGTGTTTATCTCTCTGCGGGCTCTTCTGTGTCCCCCACCCCATCCCCCATGGGAGTGCTTCCCTTGCAGCCCCCTGATTAGCCCGGGATGAAGCTCTGGACTGCCAGCCTCATCACTCTCGTTCTGCTTTGTGACCTCCTCACATTCTCCCCACCCCAGAACTTTCCCCCGCTTGCTCTAATTCTGTCCGGCGTGAGTCGGGACACGGCTCAGTAGCAGGCCCCGGCATGGTACCCCGAGCCTGGTAAAACCGCCGTGCCTCACCTGTCGCCGTCTCCCTTCCTGTTCGCCTGCCGACAGTCCAGTGCTTGCTTTCTATCGTGGGAGTGGAGACTCTCCCCCCCCTTTCCTCCTTGCCACCCGGGGCTCTCAGTTGTGTTCTGTAGACTGGGGCAGGCGTTCCCTTGCACAAGGGGGTGGCGCTGCTTCATGGAAAGACCTTCTGGGGCCTCTTGCAGAGAATCCCCCCACACACACACTGGGCCAGGGGGGCATCCGCTGGCCTTCCTGGCTTCGGTCTCTTGACTTCCTTCTCTTTCAGCCGGGAGGAAGCAGTTTGCTCGCCACGAGTGGGCCCAGAAGGCAGCCTACTTGCTGGGCTGCACCTTGGAGGAGCTCTCCTCCTCCATCTTCAAGAATCAGCACAAAGGGACGCTGCAGAGGTCCACCTCTTTCCGCCAGGGACCAGAGGAAGGCGCTCTGGGAGACGGCTCGGGTGAGTCGGGCTTTCAGAGGGGAGGGAGGAGCCCTAGACGTCCCCAAGGCCATTTTCACCTTTGAAGAGGGGTGGGGAATCCTACCTCCTCCCAGTGACTTTCTGCCCTTCGAGCGGTGAAAGGTGTTGAAAAGAGCACCCCAGCTGACCCAAGAGGTTGCAGAGCAGTGTTCCCTCTAAGCTGAGTCAGTGTGAGCTGGCTCACAGTTTTTTAGCCTCCAGCTCACCCATTTTTGTCTTCGCTCAGGAAGGATGGCTCCAGAGCAAACCAATTCATGCAGTGGCCAGATCACTTGCTCCACAACTTTCATGCCAGGAGCTCACCAAGTAGAATTTTTGCTCACAAAACTCCACCGCTTAGAGGGGACATTGCTGGAGAGCCTTCCCTGTGAGGCTTTTCAGCTTGGAAGGAAGAGGTCCGTGAAATTACACCCAGTCTGCAGAAAAGGAGAAGTTTTCCTCTGTCGGCTGAAGTATTAGAACCCAGGGGCACCTGACGAAGTCCATTGACCATACAGACAAAATCATGTACGACCTCACACAACGCCCACTTCACTTGTGGAACTCACGGCCACAGGATGTAGTCTGGCAACTAGCTTAGAGGCCTTCAGTAAGGGATTAGATGTGTTCATGGAGAAGGAGAGGTCCACCGATGGTGTGCGAACCTTAGTCATGTTGACTCAATGAAGCCTCCATGGCCAGAGGCAGTATCCCTGCGTGCATGTATCTGTGGAGCGGCCTGCCCTGCTTGGCAGGCCGTTCAGGGGCATCTGATCAGGAAAGGGAATGCTGGATTGACAGACCTGATCCAGCAAGGCTGTTCGTTCTGATTTTTCAGGTCCGAAGACATCTGCCCTGGAATGCTTGGAGGGCTTTGCCTCGGCCTTGTACTCTGAACTGTTCACGCTGCTCATCTCCCTCCTCAACAGGTACAGAAGAGCCGGTGCTGAGTCTGTCCTGGCACAAAACTCTTCCCCCCCCCTTTCTTCCTCCCCCACCACCCAGCAAAAAGGAGCATGCTCCATCGGTGCATAAAAACTTCCCAGCCCCCAAATGCAATGGCTGGGAAAAGCTCTTGCAACTGACAGAAGTTTCCCATTCCTGCTGCGCGCCATTCCTTCGCAGATCAGGGGGCAGAAGGTCTGCCTGGCTGACGCTGGATGGCTGCCAGTGGCGGGCGGCATCCTTGCCATTCCACGGAACCGGAAGAGGGGTGCCTTGGCAGGTGGTGCAGTAGGGGCATCTCCGTGCTGGTGGCGTTGCCCCTCCATTCCCGTGGCGACTGTGGCATGCCAGCCTGCGTCTTTTCTACCCCTATGGAGCAAGCCACTCTGCTGGCAGGGTCAACCATACTGTGCATCCGGGAAGGGGGAGGAAACGTCTCAGTCACTGAGCAATTAATTGATGGCCAACGACCAGCCCCCCCCCCCCCACGCCACCCCCTACGTTAATCCCGTTCTCTCTTCCTGCACAGGGCTCTCAAATCCAGCCAGCGCTCTTTGTGCTCCATGATGATTGTGGACAGCCCAGGCTTCCAGAACCCCGAAATGGCCGGGCAGAGCCGTGGGGCCACCTTCGAGGAGCTCTGCCACAACTATGCCCAGGAGCGCCTGCAGACGCTTTTCCACGAATCCACTTTTGTGCAGGAGCTGGAGCGATACAAGGAGGTATCGGGGCGGGTTTGGGGTTCCGGGTGACTGACAGTGCCGTCCCCGTCCCCCCCGTCCCCCCGTCCCCATTCAAAAGATCTTGTTGCAGAAAAGCCCACGTGCAGTCAGGGAACGGCAGTGCCCAGGTCATCTCTCTGCCACAACAATAAGGAAAGGTAGTGTGCAGGGAACCCCCTTCCAGCATCCTCCTAATCCTTCTCTGCTCTGCCTTCTAATTGAGACCCAGTAGATTTGACTGATCGAAACCTGACTGGGGGAGAGGGGCAGTGCTGGCTCGTTTAGCTGTTCTTTTTAATAACCCTAATCAGTAGTTTCTGATCCACCACCTTGCAGAAGCAGGGGTTTTCGTACGGGTTTTGGATCCTCCTCCTCCTCCATCACTAAAATTGGCATGGGTGTACAGGTAGTTAAGCCTTACCGCGGGCGTTTTCACAAATGACTGACAAATCCATCCTCCGCTTTCTTTAGCAAGGTCAGCCCTGTGCTGTGTGTTGCATCTCGTGCAGTCGTTACCTAGATTGTGTACTGCTAAGGATTTGCTGGGGGTGGTGAGAGGAAGATGCTAATCTTAAAGCGGCTTTGGACCTGTAAATCTTACATAAACACCCATGGGGGGGGGCTACCCATTGTGTCTCTGTATGAGTCACTGCACGCCCAGATCAGTCAACTATGTTGAAATAAAGAGATGTGGTCTTTTGTGCAAGTAGGTGGATCTCAGAGTTGAAAGAATTCAATGCTAGAACTGGGAAGAAGGGGCTCAGTTTTAATTTGGGGGAAAGTGTACCTCACCTGTTGAAAGTCTGAGGAGTGCTAACCTCCTGCTATCTGCAAGGAAGGGGTCTTCCTCTTAGGGAGGATTTCTTGTGGTTTCTGCAGGTGCCAGTTTAGTACAGCATCAATAGGGCTTCCCCATGCTGGGTCTCCCTGCATTTTCCTTGCCCCATTTCCCAAGACCGCCATTTCCTCCTCACACCAGAGGTCTTTTTAAAAAGTAATTTGGGGGTTGCCAGATTACTAGAGCATTAAAATGTTATATACCAATGTAGTGCCAGCACCTCATAGTTCCCAGCTTTCATGTTTTTTTAAACAAAATTATGTTTTTTGGCCTTTTTGTTACATAGTTAAATGGGAAAAGGTTCAAGTTGTACGTTTCCCATTATAACTCTGCAATGAAAAGGGCTAAAGCCTTGTAGAGAAATGAAAGCTGGGAATTAGTACAATGTGGCAATAGGTTGTTATAATGGTATAAAGCTCTAGCAATCTAATAACACCCAATATGTTTAAAAAGCTTTCATGCGATGGGGGAAATGGGAAGCTGGGGTGGGGAAATGGATGGAGTTGGATAAGATCCACACTTTGTATCCACATGGCAGCCACCCTGGCTTTGTCATAGGGTTTCCAAAAAGATCAGAGCCAAGCAGATTTTGGAAAGAAAGCAGGAGAACTGAGGAAAACCCTGGAGGAACTAGAAAGCACCACAGTGCTGTGAAGAGCGGGGAAATCCCTGCTCCCCAACAGTATCCAAGCCAGGGCAAAACCTGCGTGTAAGATCCTTGAGTCCGTCCTGTTGCGAAGATCCCCAGTGAGAGATCTCCTTCAGGGGAAGGAGGAACCGCAGAGCCTCTTTGGAAAGAGCAGGCCGCGTGGTTCTGAAAGAGTGCTTTGTGCAGAGGTGTTCCAAAAGCTAGGAGTGGGCGACGGGCTTGTTCATTCTCACATCCTAAACTGCGAGCTTTCTGTCTTCTGCCCTCAATCCCATTCTTCAAAAATCTGTGACCTGGGAGCCCCAATCCTGCCATTTTAAATATACCCATTTTTATCCTGCCATTTTAAATATACCCATTTTTATCGATGCCAAACTAAATCCTGTTCTGCTCCTACAATTTGCCTTTTTAAACATTACTCCACGGTATATTTTTTTTTTGTAAAGCAGTGGCTGGACAGAAGAATGGGATGATGTGCAGAAGAGATTGCCTGGGATGGAGGGTGATTTTTCAAAAAATGGCACTGGAGATATTTTTTAAGGGCCAGGCTCTCTGACCGGTTGTTTCCACACAGAGCTTTTTGCTCAACTTGCCTCCCAAACTGACACAGCTTTTCTTGGGGTTTCCACCCTTTGTCATGGACCCGTTCCCCTTCCAGTTGCTGCTTGAGTAAATCTTTCAAGAAAGATTGAACTGGAAGTAGCTTTCATTCTGGTGCGGACAGGAAAGCGCAGGTTCAGTCCCCCCTGTCTATATCAGGTGCCGTTTTCCTTGGAACCCCTTGCGCCCGCCCATTCCCCCTGCTGCAGCCTCTGTGGGCTTTTGGCAGGCTTGGTTTGAAATTGATAGCTGATATGTTGTGATAGCCTTCTGATGCCATAGAAGAGCTACTGGTCTAGAGCAACAGAAGCAGGCAAAAAGCCTGCCGGCAGCACGCGGGGTAGGATGCTGAGTACAAGATGGGACCAAGGCAAACCTGAAGGACCCCACCGCGTGGATGCTCCTTCACTGCAGTTAATGCAGTAGCATGTGTAGAGGCAAAGAGAGCAGCCCTCCGTGTGGAAGCAGCCAAGCAGTCGGGCACATTTGCGGGCTTGCACAAAACCTCTGGCCCCGCGCCATTTGTGCATATGCGTGAGTAGGGTGTGTCCCATTGCTAAAAGCCACATGTAGACAAAAAATGCAGGGAACGCCTCCGGCCCCCAACACGTGGATTGTCTGGGGGTCCGTTTACATCCCGTTTCACAGCAGGAGGTGCCCTGTGTTCCAGGGGAGGGGCCCCAGGGTGCCCAGGGAAACCCCTGCTGCAAGTGCGACTTAGATTCTCCCATAGATTCTCTTCTGACTAATGCACTGACCTCAGCCCCCTTCCTGGGTGACTTTTAACTGTGAACTGTAGCCACACACCGGCAACTAATCGCTCCTCCTCTGTCCGTCCTCTCTAGGAAAACATAGCCCTTTCATTAGATGCCATAGAGCCCAGTACATCTGGCTCTGTAGCCACAATAGACCAAGCGTCCCACCCGGCACTGGTAAGCCGCATGCAAGGGCTCCCGAAGGGCCGACTGTCGTCCTCTCTTCCGTCCCACCCACCCCTTCACTCCCTTCCCTGAATCCGCTGCTCTGCCCGCCCACCCCCGACCCGTGCAGCTGCTTAGCTATTGGTTATGCGTAAGGATACTGTCTGGATTAGGGGGAGGCAGCTGGGAGCTGCTTTATACCTCCCTGCTTGTAGGCTGGGCAGCGGGGGTGTTATTCTAATGCGGCAAGGCTTTATGCTCCCTAGGGACTGGACACATTTGGTTGCAAGCATGCCTCTCAGCCTGTGGATGCCTCCAAGGCGAGATTTGGATAACGAGAAGTGGCCCGGGAAAAGCCCCAAGCGGAAACATAACAGTGTAAGCGGGCACGGTCCCAAGGCTGGTGAGAAGCTGGGGGAGATGTTATAAACGTGAATGGTGTCACACCTTCCCCTGCCCTGCGGTCGGGGGCTGCTGAGTGCCGCCTGGCTGGGTCAGACTGGGAAAGGTAGTGGCTCCTTCCAGTGCTCCCTCTAAGCTGCGGCGTCTTGTGAGCAAAAATTCTACTTTGTGAGCTCCTGCCATTAAAGCTGTAAGCGTGCAATTTGGCTGCTGCATAAAGTAGTTTGCTCTGGAGCCCTCCTTCCTGAGCGAAGGCAAAAATGTGTGAGCCAGAGGCTTAAAAAGCTGTGAGCTAGCTCACACTGACTCAGCTTAGAGGGAACACTGGGTCCATCTTCAATTCAATTCGAAACCTTTATTGGCATAGAACCGGGTCCATCTAATAGCGGGCAGCTAGATGCCTGCAAGCTGGCCTGGAAGGAAACAGACCCCTCCTGCCGTTTGCAACCAGAATACAGAGCTGTACTGCTCATGTCCATGGAGGTTCTGTTTAGCTGCCTTAGTTAACCATTGGAGTCGTTCCTGGACGTATCTAATCCTAATCCTTTGGTTTGCTGTCAGTGCCTGTCACTCTGGCCACACATTTTCACCATCCGTTTGCTCTCTGCGCCTGGCTCACATTATAATCTGGAGCGCTGGGTGGGTGGGGTGGGGGGGAATGTGCTGCTACTTTATAGCCTGGAAGTGGCCTAGAGGGCCTTTCATCCCTTTCCCCGTGAAGGCTTAGCCCTGACAGCTGAGAGGCATGCTTGCAAGGGACACCCAACGGGGGGGGACTGGATTCTTCTAGGAAGCTCCCCATGTGCCTCTTTCCCTTCCCAGCATGCACCCTGGATCCCAGCTTGCCTTCCTGTGCCAAGGGGGTGGGAAGGGGCGGAGCCTCGGGGTTGGGTGGGAGGAAAGTGGACATGAATTCGAAATACCTCCAGCCAGAGCAGAGGGAGCCAACTTCCTTGCCGGGAGCTGCACCTTGGCCGAGCGTTCATGCTTCCAATTAACAGGCCTTAATGAGGAGAAAGTGCTGGCTGGTTGGCGGGGGGAGGTGGCTGTCAAGGTTAGTTGTAGCTTCATTCTGGTTTGTGGAGAGCTGCCTGATTAGCAGCAGTGTGTGTGTGTGTGTGTGTGTGTGTGTATGCAAACTCGTGTGTGCAGGGAAGCTGGGATCTGTCTCCTCAGTCTAGCACAGTTCCAGCCTTGTGGCCCACCACAAGAGATCCACATGAAGCTAAGATTCTGTTGGAGCTGCTTTTGCGATTTAGAAATATTCAGCTGGGATTTGTGAGATTTCTGACTTCAGCAGCAAAGGGATGTGCAGGTGAAGCGTGCCCAACCCTCTCCCCCTCCCGATGCTTCTGAGCCCTGTGTGGGCACCCGGCAGGCACCTGGCAGGCCAGCATTCTTGTTGGCTTACAACATTTCTATCCTGTCCTGCCTTCCCAGACTCAAGGCAACCAACAGAGTAACACCAAGTTGCTAGGAAACAACAGTGCAATTAACGAGATTTTTAAAAAACACAGATTAAAAGCGTGCAACATTAAAAAATTAATCTTTTTAAAAAAGCATGTCACATTTTATAAAAGAAACAAAAAATTGCAAACTTTTTTTTAACAAAATACACAGAATTAAAATTGCACAAAGTTAAAAAGAACGCAGCTGCTGAATCTGCTGACACAGTTTACCCTCCATCAAATGCTGTGTGGAGTAAAACTGTCGCACGCCTCTGTAGCCTCTCTGATAGCAAGAAAAGGAGGGGCCGCACCAAGCTTAGTGCAAAAAACAAGAGGCCATTGGTGCCATGAGAGAATTTAATTTATTTCAAGACACCCCCATGCTTTATTCAGGGGATCTGTAAAATATCTGTTGCTGTGGGAAGCGTTCAGACTGGTATTTTACAGATCCTCCCAATAACGTGTATGCAAAACGCTTAGTGGTCTCTGAGTGAATTAAAATTAATTCTCCCAAGGCACCAATTGTCTCTTGTTTGTTGCTCTCTCTAGTAGGCCATTCCAAGGGACCAGGCGTGCCTTGGGGGAAAGCCTGTGATGTGGCCATTACTGTGCAGAGAGCCTCTTAAGGAGAAGACTGTCTGATAGGGTTCCCAAGTACTTATCGTCTGGGGGCGGGGGACGAATGCTCCCCGGCCGGACCAGTCTTCCTGGTAACGCACCATGCTGTCGCCAGGAAGTGATACCAGGTGACGCTCTGGCAATGGGGCTGAAAACTCGATGGTACCATCGAGTTTCCAGCCCCATTGCCAGAGCGTCGCCTACCGTCCCTTCCTGGCGACGGCATGGTGCTCCGCGCCTCTCCTTCCCCTGGGGATGGTCCTGCGAGGACGTATCCATCCCCCGCCGGCACGCGGTAAGTTCTTGGGAAGCCTACTGTCTGAAGAAGATGAAGAAGAGTTGGTTTTTATAGCCCATTTCCTTTACCCTAAAAGTCTTAAAGTTGCTTACAATGGCCTTTCCTCTCCCCACAACAGTCACCTTGTGAAGCAGGTGGGGCTGAGAGAGTTCTAAGAGAACTGTGTCTCGCCCAAGGTCACCCAGCAGGCTTCATGTGGAGGAGCGGGGAATCAAACCCAGTTCTCCAGGCTAGAGTCCCCCACTCTTAACTACTACACCACACTGGCTCTGAATAAGGTAACTGAGACGTGGGGCACGTTGGAAGTAGGTGCTGGATTCAGTGGCCCAATGCCGTTGGGCTCTTAAAGGCAACAGCCCGCCCCTCTGCATCTGGGTGCTGTGTTCTGTGTTTGGAGTCAACAGCTGTCAATGTGATGTGCCTATCCTCCTCCTCCTCCGTCTCCCCTTAAAGCCGTCTGAGCCATTAGCCATCACCACGCCCTCTGGCGATAAGTTCCAAAAAATCATGATGCACTGTGCTTCTCTTTTTTGTCCCGAACCTGCAGACATTTCAAAGTTGGGGGGGGGACGGGACAGAGCTGCAGAAACTGTTACTTAAGAGTTTTTTTGAGAAAAGCTCTCCCTTTCAGTTTCTGCTTCGGGCATCTTATAATAACTTAAAACACAGTCCATCTTTAAAAACCAGCATCTACAAAGTCAGTCTACCCGGGGATTTGCTCAAATAGTCCAAAAATGTGATTTAACCGTCCATAACGATACGAGCCACTAAAGCGCCATCGGCAGCATTACGGAAAGCTCCTTCTAATCATCCATGGCCTTCCCGGATACCACTGGAAGGGGGAGGGGGGTGCTTTTTGTGCATCCGCCAGCCCTGCAGAATGCCGCTCTCCTTGCAGAGGATGTGTGAGGGGTCAGATGAGAGAGAGAGATGAGTGGGGAAAGGGAAGCTGGCACACAGGCAGGTATTAGGGGAGGCAGCCTGAGAGCCTTGGGGGAGGGAGGAAAATGAATCTCTCCGCACCGTTCATAATGAATAGACCTCATTCATTCCCCCCCCGCCCCAGCTCTCAGTAGTCTTCTGAATTTAAAAGCCCCCAAGCATTCTGGTAAATGGATTTTGTAGGAGAACAAATTTAGAGTCCAGTGGCACCTTTGAGACCAGCAAAGGTTTATTCAGGGTATGAGCTGTCATGTGCATGAAGAGCCAATTTGGTGTGGAGAGCCAGTTTGGTGTAGTAGTTAAGTGCGCGGACTCTAATCTGGGAGAACCAGGTTTGATTCCCCACTCCTCCACTCGCACCCGCTGATGTGACCTTGGGTCAGTCACAAGCTCTGGCACAGCTGTTCCCGAAAAAGGGAAGTTTCTGTCAGAGCTCTCTCAGTCCCACCTCCCTCACAGGGTGTCTGTTGTGGGGAAGGGAAGGGAGTTTGTAAGCCGCTCTGAGACTCCTTTGGGTAGTGAAGGGTGGGGTATAAATCCAATCTCCTCCTCCTCCTCCTCTTCTTCTTCCTTTTCTTCTTCTTCTTCTTCATTGGAAAGGAAGCTGGAGTTCAAACATATGGACAGATGCTGAACAGCAAATTTCGTATGTTGTAGGAGTCAATCTGCCAAGCCTGCTTGACCCGAAGCAAGAATAGGCAACTGCATAACGCCTGCCCTGCTAGCTGTTGAAAGTGCTGGGCTACTTTCGAGTGCCCCGGAGAGCCTGCAGCGATAAGGAAGGGCAGGCGCCTTTCAAAATGGCAGAGGATCCACCAGTGGGAGTCATCTGACGCTCTCTCGACCAGGAGGAGGTTGGGATTGTGGTGGCAGAGACTCAGTTTCCTGAGAAACGGCGTTAAAGAAATCAGCCCTTTGTTCCCCAGCTAGGAAGCAGATCCAGATTTGGGGGTTATTTCCCTTTATTATCACATGCGCTCCTCTTCTTCTGCCAGCAGTCGCTTTGGAATGGCTTTAGTGAGGAGCCAGTGCAGCCCACTTGCTGCCGATTGGATGATACGGTCTCCCCCCCCCCCATCCTATCCAGGGAGATAATTTCTCTCTGAATAACTTAAAGTGTTAACAAGTCAATTACAGGTTAGAGTACGTTAGGATATCCTAACGCGTGCGCCCCCTTTCCGAAAACGTTCTGTTGCTTAGCACCACTTTCGAGGCACAATTGACATTCCGCCGGGCGGCTCTCTTCCTCTTGCTCGCTCACTTGCACGCACAGGCCTCCTCGTACACCTCGGGAAGCACAAAGCGAGGGAGTCAGGCTCTCTGGCCGCTAGCTAATGCCAAAGCCCTCGCCGGAGCTCAAGAGTGTGGCTTTGCCGGGTGTGTTAGGTGGGGGAGAAGCCCCAGGAAGTAAGCCACCACTGCGTGGCTGTCACCCTCCCGCCCCATAATTTTCCTTTTCCATTAGGGTTTGGACCAATAAAGAAGTGGAGAAGCGGTGAGGCTTGAAGGCCCCTGCTGCTGCTTGTCATTCTAATGGAGGGGCCTGTTAGCGCAGCGCGGCTGCGGTGCTGATGAATTCCGGCAGTTTGTGCTGCATTAAGAGGCAGAGAGAGACAGAGAGAGACAGAGAGAGAGAGACGCCTCCCACCCCACCTCCCTCGCTTATCCTCTTGGTAGTAATTAACTTGCAAGGAATGGAGCTTTCCATACACTCTTGCAAAGAGCAGTTTGCCCTAAAACTGTTCTAGCTTCGCTCTCCCAGGAGAGTCGGAGTGATGGAGCGCCACCGCCCCCCCCTTCTTGTTTTTTAAGTTGATACCCCATCACGCTGCCTTTCAAGGCAGGTAACGGTGTTTCAAAGAATCCTTAAGATACGCTTGCAGTCGCACAGCTTTCCGGGAGCAGGTAAACAAAGAGCGAAAAGAGCAGCAACCAGCCCCAGAGCGTTACAGATGGGTCGGACCCCGCCGGCCTGGAAATGAGGTACCCTCGGTCGCGGGTGCCCTCGTCACATGGTCCTGATGCTGCCTCCGCCGCCGCCGAAGTAGAACCGTGGGCCAGTTTTCAGCGTTCCAGAATGCGAGGAATGTTTATGTTTCCCCGGAGATCCATGAGCAAGACGGCATCCTCCACTCGAGTGCCGTCAGTCTGTCCTTGAAAGCACACCGTTTCAGAGTTAAATGCCACTGTAGCGCAGTGTGATTTCAAAAGCTCACTCCTCCATTACTGCCAGCCACTGGCTCTGTGATGGCTTCCCCTTGAAGATAAAAAGAAAGGCGCCCCGCACCATGTCGATTTAAAAAGAAAATAATAATTATGCAGTGCTCTTCGTATATACTGCCCTATAAGAAAAGCTATGTACATTCTGAATAGGGCAAGAGGGACTTTGGAGGCCAGCAAGGTTGCCAGAGAAGAAGAGGAGATTGGATTTATACCCCACCCTTCTCTACCCGAAGGAGTCTCAGAGTGGTTTATAATCCCCTTTTCCTTCCCCTCCCCACAACAGACGCCCTGTGAGGTAGGTAGGGCTGAGAGAGCTCTTTTGAGAACTGCTCCTGAGAGAACAGCTCTGAAAGAATTTATGGCTGACCCAAGGCCACACCAGCAACTGCATGTGGAGGAGTGGGGAATCAAACCTGGTTCTCCCTGATTAGAGCCCACGCTTCTAACCACAGTTATAGGAGCTGCGGTGGCTCAAGTGGTTAAGACGCTGAACTGCAGGCTGTGGAAGGTCAGTAGTTCAGCAGTTCGAGACCCGGGTGCCGCAGGACGGAGTGAGCTCCCGTCTCTAGTTCCAGCTCCTGCCAACCTAGCAGTTCGAAAGCAAGAAATTGCAAGTAGATAAATAGGTACCACTTCGGTGGGAAGGTAACAGCGTTCCGTGCGCCTTGGTGTTTAGTCATGCCGGCCACATGACCATGGAAACGTCTTCGGACAGCGCTGGCTCTTCGGCTTTGAAACGGAGATGAGCACCGCAACCCTAGAGTCGGATTCGACTGGCTTTCGAGCAAGGGAACCTTTACCTTTACTTTACTTCTAACCACAACACCAAACCGGCTCTCACGGAGGAGGCGCCACTAAGCCCCAATGGCTGGAGAGGTGACACCAACATGTGGAAGTGGCAAGGGAAGACCAGGATGGATGGGAGGGGAAGTCAGGGCTAGTGGGGTCCAGTGCCATAGAGACCACCCTCCAGAGCGTCCATTTTCTCCAGGGGAACTGATCTCTGTAGACTTGGAGATGAGCTGTGATTCCCGGGCGATCTCGAGGTTCCACACGGAGGGTGGCATCCCTACCAAGGTAGCAGCCAGGCATGGGTAAGTAGAGGCAGTGAAGAGCAGCGCTGGGAGAGGGCGGCTCCACCTGTGCCCCAGGAAAAATCCCCGTCCCTCTTACTTCCCAACTTCAGCAATTTGTAGCAGCAGAGCAGACTGAGTGTGTGTTTGTGTGCGTGTGTGTGTGTGTGTGTAGCAGCTGCCGCGTTCGCTCCCTGCTGTGTGCCGGGGAGTAATTTTGCTGCTTAAGCCTCCAGATTGAATTTCTACAGAGTAAACGTCTCGTGCGGGAACATTTTACTAGACAATGTGTGTTTCTCCTGTCCCCGGTATTAAGTATTGATTCTTCCTCAGCAAACGGTCGTTTGTAAGCTGGAGTCAAGCGACTCTGCCGGCGGCAGCTTTTGCCTCCGCCAGGGACCGGGCTTTCCCAGGCAAGCTGGGGCACGGAGGGGTGCTGGCGGCACGCGTTCCGGTTTCCTTCAGCCCAGGCGCACCCGCATGCCCTCTCTCACCCCTCCTCCACCCCGCCACGATCCTGGTCGCAGTGAGCGGCAATTGCAAATGCCAGTGACTGGGGCGGGGGGCTGTTGGGGACGTCTCTGCAGGTCCGCTCGCTCGCCCGGACAGATGAGGCCCGCGGCCTGCTGTGGCTACTGGAGGAGGAGTCTCTTCAGCCCGGAGGCAACGAGGACACCCTTCTGGAACGGCTGTTTGCCTACTACGGCCCACAGGATGGGGACAAGAAAGGTAAAGGAGCAGGGGGGGCACCTTTTGGCAGAGAGCCAGCGTGGTGTCGTGGTTAAGAGCGGGAGACTGTGATCTGGAGAACCGGGTTCGATTCCACGTTCCTCCACATGAAGCCAGCTGGGTGACCTTGGGCCAGTCACAGCTCTTAAGAGTTCTCTCAGCCCAGAAAAATAAGTCTAGCTCATTGTAAGAGATAGAACTTAAGGCTGCCAGACAATCTTTGGATCTCCTGGCTATACCGCACACAATGCCGTACAATAATAGTTATTAATTATCATTACACCTTTTGGTTGAGCTCAGGAATTCTGCTACGCGGATAGCCTGGGGCAGTGCACGTCTACAATGGTTCTTTATACTGTTTGTATACGTGGGTCAAGTAGCGAGAGACACCAGTGGAAAGAAGAGACCTTTAATTGAATAAATGGAGTTTTATTGTGGATAAGTGCAAAGCTCGCACGACTCACTCATGCAAAAATAACAACAACAGATCAGCACACACACAGCTAGGAAACGGAGAGGTTATCGATAGTGACGAGAAAGGGGTTGGTTTTGGATTAGGGTAACATTCACCTGATCCTGAAGTCTGGAATCCAGATGGAAGAAGGACATGGGCAACCAGTGGTTCATGTTAAAGGCTCAGGTAGAGTCTGTGGGTGCACTCTTACGGGCGCCTCAAGAGCTGCACAAAGGTTGAGGCATAGAGTGCCAGTCTAAATGTGGTTTGGGGAGCCAGGGGGTGGGCTGGCCCGGGGTGTCACGAGTAGCCCAGATTAAACTTGAGTAGCGCAGGCTGCTTGGTTTCACCATTGTTTGTCTTTCGACATGTCATCAGCTCGATGGTGGTTAGGGAAAGGGTGCTAGGCTCTGGAAATGACTTAGAAGGAGACAGTTCAGTTTACCCCGATTAGTGCCCGGGTCAGAGAAGACGGGATTGAAGGATTAGTACATCGATGAAGATTGTTGTTAATTATTGGCTGGTCGTGAGGCCCTGCATATGTACTCCCTCTGCTGGACTCGGTTCCTCCTGGTCTAGCCTGGCCGGTTCAAAATGGAGTCTCTTCTGGCTCCCTGTTGCCTGCCTGTGCCAGACCAGTGTGAGGTGCGGGGCCCTGGCCTTACTGCTTCTCGGTCTGCCGGGTCCCTCTTTGAGTTTTCCAGAGAGAGAGAGAGTTTAGCACAGGTACCTCTGGGGAGGCAACAATTATTGTGAAGCATAATTTACTTTTAAGTCTTGCTTAGAGAACAACAAGATTTCCGGGGCGTAGGCTTCCTAGAGCCAAAGCACCCTTAGTCAGATAACGAGATCTGACAAAGGCAGCTTTGATCCTTGAAAGTTTATACCCCCAAAATCTTGTTGGTCTTGAAGGTGCTCCTGGATTCGAATCTGGCTGCAGGCCAACACGGGTGCCCTCCAGAATTATTTGCTTTATTATTTGTACCCCAGTGTTTCTCTCTGATGAGGACCCTTTCATCCTTCTCCTCTCCTCCCTTTTATGCACACAACAACCCCGTGAGGTAGGCTAAGCCGAGAGCGTGTGACTGGCCCGACATCACCCAGCAAGCGTCCATGACAGAGTGGGGATTCGAACCCGCGTCTCCCAGATCCTAGTCCGACTCTAACCATTCTGCCACACTGGCCTTTTCGGTCTAGCTCAGGAGCTGTTGCCAGGGCTTTATAAGGACAAGCGTGAAATGCCTGCAGCTTTGAAGCGCATCTTCCAGGATTCCTATGAAGGGGCCACGCCCTGTCTTGCCCCAAGTGAGGCTCCAGGCAGATGATTGTGTGTGCGTGTGTGTTTTGTGTGCTTGCCTGGAGGTCATGGTTGACTTCTGGCGACCCCTACTGGGGGCTTGGAGGGGGTTTGTTTCCCAGGGAGGTGGCTTGATTAGCCTGCCTCTGCCTCCCAGCCCTGGTATTCCTTGGAGGTCTCTGTTCCAATTACTTGCCAGGGTCGGCCCTGCTTAGCTTCCGAGATCTGACGAAAATGGACTTGCCTGGGCTATCCAGGTCAGGGCAGCAGATGATTGTTTTTGAGGGAATTGAAAGCGGTCCTCTCGGGTGGGTGTTGCCTTGTGCGGGCGCACCTGCTCCCTCCTTTGCCCCTCTGCCATCTCTGGTCAGGCAGGATGTGCTGGTACCCGACGCTCCGAAAACAACCCTTGTTTATCCAGGCAGTGGTAGGATCGGGCCGTGGCTCAGCGGAGCAACTGCTTTGCTTGCAGCAGGCCCCAGGTTCAGTCTCCCACCACGTCTGGTTCAAAGGATGTCATCGTGGGTGATGTGGAGGGTCTTCTGTTGAGACCCTAAAGCACAGATGCCTGTCAGAGGAGACGAGACTGACCTTGGTGGGCCAGGGGTCTTTCTTGGGATCAAGCAACTTCAGGTGATGTGCAGATGCCACAGGGGATAATGACACACTCCCCCTCCTTTCTGTATTTGGACATAGGGAACTGCCTAATACTAAGCCAGGAGACTTGGTTCGTCTCGCTTAGCGTCCTCTCCTCCAGCAGGTGGCAACTCAGGCATTCCTGGGCCGCCTGCAGTGGGAGATCCTCGGATCCGGGAAAAGCAAACACACATCAGCCGGAGCGCTTCCTGAACCCAGGGCAGAAGCCACACCTGGGTGTGCCAGGGCACAGCTGGTTTGGGAACGGCTGTGACCACCTTCTCTCTCTGCAGGCCCCAACCCCTTGCTGCGGAGCAGTAAGCCACGGCACTTCTTCCTGGGCCACAGCTATGGCACGAACTGGGTGGAATACGACACAACCGGCTGGCTGAGCTACGTCCGGCAGAATCCCGCCTCCCAGAATGCCTCACTTCTCCTGCAGGGGTCTCAGAAGTAAGCCACGGGGTCCCAGAGCACGGAAGGATGATGGTTTGAGAAAGCAAATGAACCTTTTTTGTGTGTTCCGTTCTTCTTTTCTTTCTTGGGCGTGCTCTGCTGCTGGAGATGGACAGGCGTTATTTGCAGCCCCTTCTTTTCTCCTAAGTGGGCAGCCCTAAAGAACGTGTCCTCCCTTTGCTGGCTGGCAAGTGCCGAGTGCCCATCTTACTCTCCATCACACGCACATACACACCCATGCATCCCAACTGCAGTCTCCGGAGGGGTGCTCATAGCCCCTGTGGTAAATAGAACAGGTTTATAAGATCATCCATGGGATAGTGCAGGTAGAGAAAGAGGTACTTTTCTCCCTTTTTCACAATAAAAGAACTCGTGGGCACTCCATGAAACTGCTGAGCAGTCGGGTTAGAATGGATAAAAGGAAGGACTTCTTCACCCAAAGAGTGATTAACACATGGAATTCACTGCCACAGGAGGTGGTGGCGGCTACAGGCATGGACGGCTTCAAAAGGGAATTAGATAAACATATGGAGCAGAAGTCCATCAGTGACTATTAGCCACAAGGTATAGATAGGGACTCTGGGGCAAGGGATGCTCTGTATTCATGGTCAACAGTGGGAGGGCTTCTGGTGTTCTGGCCCCACTGCTGGACCTCCTGATGGCACCTGGTATTTTTGGCCACCGTGTGACACAGAGTGTTGGACTGGATGGGCCATTGGCCTGATCCAACATTGGCTTCTCTTATGGTCTTATGATGGAGGGAGGGCTTGACAGTCTCTTTCCTGTCCCCCCAGGAGGATAATCAGCAGCCTCTTTGCAGGCCGAGCCGGGACCGGCATGGTGTTGTCCGGGTCCATTGCTGGCCTGGAGGGGGGCTCCCAACTCGCCCTGCGCAGGGCCACGAGCATGCGGAAGACCTTCACCACCGGGGTGGCGGCCGTGAAGAAGAAGTCGCTGTGCATCCAGATCAAGCTGCAAGTGGTGAGTCTGTGGGCAGCCCAGAGGTCGATGGAGGGGGATGTTCTGCACGTGGCCCTCCACCACCACTCCCATCATCTGTATTTACTAGCACTTTATGTTATTGTTGTCTGTGAATTCTGTTGTATTTATTGTTTTATCACATTTTAACTGCTGTACGCCGCCTTGAGCCAGTTTGCCTTGGCAAGGCGGGATACCAAATCGAAAGTAATAAATAAATAAATAAATAAATAAATAAGTAGGTAGGTAGGTAGGTAAAATAAAGCTCTTTCCCTGCTGTCCAGGATGCCCTCATCGACACCCTCAAGAAATCCAAGCTCCACTTTGTCCACTGCTTCCTGCCCAAGGCGGACGGCTGGAGCGGGGACCCCAAGGGACCGGGTGCACGGAGGGTCAGCACAAGCGAGCTGGACCTGCACGGAGAGCACTGCGAGGCCGGACTCATGCAGCTGGACGTGACCCTGCTGAGGGCCCAGATCCGGGGTTCCCGCCTCCTTGATACCCTTCGAATGTACCGGCAAGGTTGGTGCCTCCCCTCCCCAGGGCTCGGTTGAGTGATCTGGTAGGTTGGCTGTCTAGGGCAACGTTGTCTAGGACTCCCTTGGCTTTTTAGGGCAATGGTGTCTTATGTCATACCGGAGACAGGGTTAAGGTTAAGGTTGTCAGCACGTGGAAGAAGGGGTGACCCGTAGAGTCCCCACTTCCAGGGGTAGCAATTTTGGCAGGGTGGATGTTTATCCACAAGCGTACGAATAGTTGCCCTGTTTTGTCCTGTTGGGCACCAACATTTCTCTTGGAGGCATCTCTTCCTGCCTCCTCCTCTTTGCATGAGCCACGGAGGTGATCCCACCCAGTCAAAAACCAGCGGGATGGTCTGTGGTTCACTGGCAGAGCATCTGCTTGCAACGCAGAAGGTCCCAGGTTCAATCCCCAGCATCTCCAGCTGAAAGATCAGGCAGTAGGTGATGTGAAGGACCTCAGCCTGAGAGAACTGGAGAGCTGCTGCCGGTCTGAGTGGACAAGACTGACTTTGAGGAACCCAGGGTCTGATTCAGTATAAGGCAGCTTCGTGTGTTCACCTGGCAAACAGGGCGGCACCACAATGTTATGCAGCCAGTCAAGTTTGGCAGGGGAGGGCAATGGAGAGCAAAAGCAATCTAAGCGAATGAGTAAGTGTTTCTGCAGGGAGTGCCAGACAGTGTTTTGGCCTTGGCCAAAATCACTTGTGAACAACCGTGAGTCGTTTTCAGGTGTGTTTTCAGGTATGTTTGCCTATGGCAGAAGAGCAAGATTCAAGCCCAGTAGCACTGTGGCAGAAGGAGGGGCTTTTCTTTTTACTCTCCAATAGCTACTGCCACCACCTGATCGAGAGAGGGATTTCCCACTGAAGGGAACAGGACCCTCAGTGTCTCCTGCTAGCCCAGCGCCTGGCTTCCACAGGGATGGATTAATGCCCTGTGCACCCCTGGGGGAAGAGCCAGTCGCCAACTACTTGCTCTCCCCCCGGGGGGGGCTCCCTTTTAAAATAGCGTATCTGAAACAGTGGGGGCTTATGTAGTACAGAGAACCACTTACAGAATCAAAAGTTTTAAGTATTTATTAAAAAGAAAATGTCTACAAGCATGCTGTTCGCGCAAGGCCGGAGTGAAGCAAGGAAGAACAAAAGAAGTTGGTGAAACACAAATCCCCTCAGCTATATGTGCCCTATCTGATGGTAAAATATAGGACAGGCTCTTTTTCTTAGGGGCCCTAGTTCTCTAAAGATCTGCCATTACCTTATAGCTTGCTCCCAGCTCTTTAGGCCAGCCGCATGGTCCCAAAATGGCTGCCTGCCCCCATCCTCAGACAAGAGGTGTGTCCAACTCAGCATCCCAAGGGGAAAAAAGAGCTATTTCCTGTTGCCTAAAGAATTTAGAAGAAGAAGAAGAAGAAGAAGAAGAAGAAGAAGAGGAGATTGGATTTATACCCCGCCCTTCACTTTTGAATCTCGGAGCAGCTTACAAACTCCTTTCCCTTCCCTTCCCCTCCCCACAACAGACACCCTGTGAGGTAGGTGGGGCTGAGAGAGCTCTGACAGAAACAGCTCTTTCAGGAACAGCTGTGCCAAAGCTTGTGACTGACCCAAGGTCACATCCGCAGGCGCAAGTGGAGGAGCAGGGAATTAAACCGGGTTCTCCCAGATTAGAGTCCGCGCACTTAACCACTACACCAAACTGGCTCTCCTCTCTTTTCCTCCTACCCCTTGACCCCGGTCAGCCCAGGTCAAGGCTTCTTTTCCTGTTGCCTCTAGCAAGTCCCTTCCTGTTACCTGTCTAGCAATTAACACATCCACCTCTATTCCCTGCTTGGAGGGGAGGGGTGAACTGGCCCACCCCATTGTCTATAGAGAGACCCATGAACATTTCTTAAGAGACATGCCTGGAAGTCTTGTTCTTAGCTCAGAGGGGAAAAAATGGTTGAAAAAGCACAGGGAAGGCTTTTGCTGCTTGCCAATCCTCCAGGAGACAAGACATTTCTCCACAAGGACCTTAAAAGACCAACAAGATCTCCAGGGCATGAGCTTTTGAGAGCCAAAACTCCCTCCGTCCTTAAGATGCTTCTAGACTCAGATCTTGTTCATGAATAGTCAGCTCTCGTCCTCTATACTCTTCAATCACTTTCTCTCCTCCACCCCAACACTAGAGACAGCTGAAGTAGGTACTCCCTTCTGCCCCTCCTCCCCGGGAAGACCCCCACCAAAGCACATCCCCGTATTCATCCCTCTGAACAACGGCACGGTGGAATTGGTGTTTATTATTTCAAAAGCAGGTTGTTAGTGCTCTGAAGCAAGATCAATGTTGTGCACGGAACCAAGGATCAATGGCCCAGCAGGGGAGGGAAGGGGGCTCAGTGGCCCGGTCGATGATGCTGATGATTAATTAAGACCTGAAGAATCAACACTGCTATCTTGGCCCATAAATTTAATTGCAATTCGTAGGCAGTCGATAGGCAAATCCATTCTCTTCCTTGAAAAAGCCAGCGCTGCCGGGAGGTGTAGTAACACAGATTGCCGTGTGCAGTGGAGGGTTGCGGGGTGCGTTGAGGGCCCCCCCTTTTTTGACAAGTCTCTCTCCAGTTCTCTGGCAGGCCGTTCTCTTTCTAGCATGCTCTCGAGGGAGGAGAGGCGCGGAGGACTATTTTTAACCTGCAGGAGAGGATTCCCCAGTGAGGGCGAGGGAAGTGCATTTGAGGCCAGGGAGACACAGAGTTGAAGTCAGTTTGAAAGAGGGACCTCTGCTCCTGCTTACCTTGCTCGCAGACCTGGGGAGCAAGGTGTCTGTATTTCAAAACTCTTGCAAAACCGGCTTTGACCAGTGTTATTCGAGTCCGGCAGTACCTTAGAGAACAGCATGGCTCCCCTCTGAAACTGCTTGTACCAGTAATAGTCATAGAATCAGAGATCTCAGTGGGATCCAGAGATCCTCTAGGCCAGCATTTCTCAAAAGGGGATAAAGAGGTTCCGGGGGGTATCCTATGTGAGTATTCTGTGAGTCCCTTGTTGTAAGGGCAGAGAGGGGAGCCCTTTTTATGGCCACCTGGTTAATATGGAATGGGGCCATGGTTCTTCAGTTCAAGGGATGGGGACAGAATTGGCTTCCCTTGCTTTTGCAGAGTGAAGCTCAAGGAGCTGCCCACCGTCACCTAGCTGCCAAGACACCTCAGAGCACTAGCCAGCAAATGTGCTGACTAGTCCCCGGCAACCAGTAATGGAGCTCTATAAACCTGTTAGTTGAGTGGCATCAGAGCGGTACAGTCCGAATGCACTTGTCATAGTTGTTGTTGGTGGAAAGTGGGGTTGTGGTCAGTGGTGGGGCTATAGGGGCGGAGCCCCCCTGATTAAGGCGGAGCCCCCCCATAGCACCTCAGCAGAAGGGGTGCTGCTCCATGCCACCGCTGCTGCCAGGACCCCGGCTGCCTAGAGGAAGGCAAATGCGGCATCTGGCGTGGGTCAGCCGGCTGTCGGAGGGGGTTGTGGCCAGATGCCACACTTGCCTTCCTCTAGGCTGCTGCCACCACCTCCCCCGCCTGGGTCCCGGCAGCAAAGAGGAAGGTGAGGGCAGCATCCAGCACAGATCAGCTGGCTGCCGGAAGCGGTGGCAGCTTGGTAGGATGTGGCAGGGTTGAATGTCTGTGTGTCTAGCTTCTGCTCTTTGCACTGCCTCACCTGCCCTTGGCCGGCGAGCGCGATGACCGAAGCTCAGCTGACCCCCGCCAACCCTCTCCACCACCACCACTCGATAAAATCCAGGGGCAGGAAGAGACCTGCTCCCTGGCTGCCGGAGGGGGTGACGACTGGGCAGGGTGTGGCGGTGTTGCGTGCCCAGCTTGTCTCTGCCCCTCGCACTGCCCAAGAGCGAGGGGAGGTGTCTTGTGATCCAGGGATGGCTGGGTCCAGGGTAAGGATTAGATTTAATTTAATTAGCGGTGCATCCCTGGCACCTTGGAGGCCCCCCCCCCGGGGGGAAATCCTGGCTACGAGGCTGGTGGAAAGTGCTATCAAGTTGCAGCTGACCTACAGCAGCTCCTCATGGGGTTTTCAAGGCAAGAGATGTACAGAGGCAGTTTGCCG
The DNA here is from genome assembly GCA_029375565.1 of Gekko gecko. NCBI lineage: Eukaryota > Metazoa > Chordata > Lepidosauria > Squamata > Gekkonidae > Gekko > Gekko gecko. Next base: position 13,494,052 of record JAPDNY010000016.1, on the reverse strand, counting down.
TGGTCTGCCCCTGAACTTCCTTGGTGGTGTCCCATCCGAGTGCTAGCCGGGGTCAGCGCTGCTTGACTCCTGAGCTCTGACAAGACTGGACTAGCCTGGGCCAATCCGGGTCATTGTTGCTCTTCCTTTAGAAAAACCAAACTGGGTTTTACTCTCTTTTCAGTGCAATGGATTTTAGTGTAGAGATGGAGAGACGACACTCTGCCGTGCTGTGCACATTTTGAAAAGGGGCCATCTTTTTATATATATATATGTATTTGATTGGTTTTGCAGTACTACGGGGTACAGGGAGAGGGTATTAAATCCCTACCTCTAAATTCTACGGGAAATGGGAAAGGGAAACTAATACATCACAAACTACTGGAGTGGGGAAGGGAAACGAAAACCCTACCTCTAAGCATACTAATGGATATAGGGGAGGGTAGACTAACAGGGTGACACGATCTGGTTACATAGGTATATATCCTTGTCACCTAGTTGTACAGAGATGCTGTTGCTTATAAAAATTTAACAAAGAGTAATAAAAAATTGCATTAGCTAACTGGTTGGCAAAAACTGCATTATCAGCAGTTATCTTGGTTTTAGAGTCTTTTCTTCTTGCGTTTCTTTTTTCCTCGGGGTTTGGGAGCGGCTGCTCCTTTCTCTGATTCTGAAGTGTCTGAAGAACTATAAAGTTTGGGGCTATCGCTTGATGAATCCTGTGAGTAGGGGCCATCTTGTGCGTGATGTGTGCCCAGTGAAGGCAGGATGGGCTTGGGGCCCATGGAAGGTTTTTTGAATGAAATTGGGGGGGGAGGGGCGCCTTGGGTTGCTAAAGTTTGAGAATCTCTGTTCTTAGCTAAGCCTCCTTTTTCCTGTAGAAGAGAGCGAGAGTCCAGCAGCACCTTAAAGCCTAACAAAATATGTGGCGGAGTATTGTGCGTTCCTGAGTCATTGCTCACTTCTTCAGATACTTGAAGTGACTCACGAAAACTCCTGCCCTGCCACATGTTTTGGTAGTCTTTAAGGTGCTGCTGGACTCTTGCTTTTTTCTACCACTACAGACTTACTAACACGGCTACCCAAGCTCTTTTGCTGCGTTAACCGCCACACTGTACGGCAGGTAGTAGCTTTGTTCCCGGCTTGCAGCTGGGGAAGGTATCCGAGGCTGAGGGAGTTGTGCCTTGCCCGAGGTCCCTGGGTGAGTGTGTAGCAGGTGTGGCTTCCCCGGTGACGCTCTCCGCTAGGCTACACTCGCTGGCTTCCAGTGTTTTGTCATGTGTGTTCTTGCCTCTCAAGTGTTGAAGAGGCAGCGGTGGCATTTGAGGGCACCGGGGGCCTTGCCCATTCTCAATCTCCCTTCTGCGGGGGGGGGCACAAAGAAATCTCCCCCTCCACTCCAATCTCTTGAGAAGTTTTGCATCTGAAAAAAAAATGTATTTAAGGCAATGAATGCAACTTATAGATGAGTGAGTATTTATATAGCCCGTTTTTAGAAAAAGACAGCCAGGTGGAGGTGAAGGAGGGGCAACTTGTGCCAGAACTAAGGTCCAGGTCACCAGTATTTTCATCTGTACTGTAAATTCGGGAGGAAGGCAGTGGATTCTCCCTGCAGCTGAGGCAGGGGGTGTGACTTTGTATTTTGTATTGTCTGCATTTACCTGGCGAGGCATCCCATCTTTGAGTGGAGTGGCCCCTTCACCCCTCTTCCACCTATTCCCGAAAACTGTAGACCCTGAAAGTCCTACTCAGAGTAGCTGTTCTGTCCCTCCCATACCTCCAGTATAAGGCAGCTTCATGTGTCCGAGGGCCAGGGACTTCTGCTGATACCCAACAAGTTGCTTTTGGGCTCTGCTGCTCTTCGGATCTTGGAGTATAACATGAGAAGACTGCTGGGACGCAGCTTGCTGCCTTAGTGTTTTCTGAACGTGTCTTGTAACTGTGTGTTTCCATGCCGAGCTCTGGGCCTCGGTGTGTCCTGTGGGAGATCTTCTGCAAGTCTGCAGGACTCTGTCTTTTCGGAGCCCACCGCCAAAGAAAAGAGAGGCACGCTGAACGTCAACTGTCACAAGCCTCCGGGGAGTTGTCTCCTCCTTTTCCCGTGTCTCAAATCACTCCCTGCTTGATATCTCCACGCCAGCCAAGTTTTTCCGTGCCAGGGAAGTCTCGTCTCTCCGTGACTATATTTGGAAATCAAGAATCTCTGGGATGGGGGCAGGCAGTCATCCATTCGACTCCAGACCTGTCTGAGTGGGAACCAGCTAGAAGTTTGCAAGCGAGGCGTGGTCTCAAAATCCATGCCCGGGTGTTTGTACGTCCCCGATGTCCCTGGAGGTAGCGGTCGATTTGGTGTCTGAATGTGGATAGGGTGCTGTGCAATGCGCCCTCTAAGCTGTGGAGTCTTGTGAGCAAAAATTCTACTTTGTGAGCTACTGGCATTAAAGTTGTGAGCGAGCGATTTGGCTGCTGCATAAATGAGTTTGCTCTGGAGCCATCCTCCCTGAGCTAAGACAGAAATCTGTGAGCCGGAGGATCACAAACTGTGAGCGAGCTCACACTAACTCAGCTTAGGGGGAACGCTGGTGCTGTGTCATATTGGGAGCTGCTGCCATTCTTGCTCTCTACCTAAGCCACCCGAGGAGAATCTTTGGCAGCAGATTCCATTAAGCATTGTGTGAGCAGTAGTTCCCCTTACAGGCCTTCATTGGCTTCTGTAGAAATAGTCATCAATTTCTGTAGAAATAGTGGGCTCCCCCCCTCCCCACTCTTTCCACACTGGCCATTATCAACTCCTATCATTATTAACTTCTCCCACTCTCCTGGCGTTCTACAAACTATGCAAAACTGAATTATTCAAGAGGGCTTTTCTGCCTAGGTCGTTTGCAAAGTTCCTTGGATAAAATGATAAAGGATTGTCGCATATAAGGGACTGTGGTATATGCTACTGGGTACAGCGTACTGGAAGAAGGATCCCACTGTGTAATTGTTGCACTCTTTACTGTGTCACGTGAATACTCATGCTTTGCTTCAGGTCTGTCTTTTAGATTTCTGTTTAGTTCTAGACTTCTATAGGCCTAATCCTGTTGCGCTGTTTATTGAATGTCCCGTTTTGTTGATTGTATTGACTCACTCCATGATCTGCTTTGATTCCCTGTAATAAAGGTGGACTATAAATAACATAAATAAAAATCGTGTCTCTCCCCCCCCCCCCATCATCTTCTAGGCTTAATCCAGAAATTTAATGTGTATACATGGCCTCTGTGTCATTGTGATATCCCGAAACTTGCAGACTTGGTTCTCTGTGTTGCCCCTGGCCTCTTAGAGCCCAGGGTCCAGCCGTGGGGCAGAAGCTGTGCTCTTTCGGCATTTGATATTTTGGGCCAAGGCCTGCCTTGCTCACTGGCCCTTTTCTGGAGGGCTCCAAGGAAGGCGCAAAAGGCTGGGCTTTGGCCAGGGAACAGAGACTCCTGCTGCAGGATCGCTTTGGGAGCACAGTCCCTGGTGAGCCTCCTTGTCCCGGTCGGATTGTTTTAACAACCCCTTTCTCTTTATGACTCCACAGGTTACCCTGATCACATGGTCTTTGCAGAGTTTCGACGGCGCTTCGACGTCCTGGCCCCCCACCTGACGAAGAAACATGGGCGCAATTACATTGTCATGGATGAGAAGCGGGTACTTTGGGGGGGGGCAGATGACCAGTTGCTAAATCTCCCCATCAGTAACTTGGGGGGGGGGGGCTAGACTGAGAAATAGCAACTGGGCCTTCTAGGGCTAAACCACCAAGAGGGCCAGCGTAGCGGTGTTAGCGGTGGGATTCTGTGGTTTCTGTCATGGAGGGAGCAGCACGGGAGGTGGCTGAGCATGCTGTCTTGCTGATGTGGTTGCCAGGCAGCAATTGATGCTTTCTGTTCTCCTCCAAGGCAGTGGAAGAGCTCTTGGAATCGCTGGAGCAGGAGAAGAGCAGCTTTCACATGGGCTTGAGCCGGGTAAGAGCAGCCGGTGTTTTTGGGGCAAAGCTGTCCTTCCCTGCAGAGGTATCGCCAAGCCCCTGCGTAGTGGAGGCAGCGTTCTGTCCAGGCAGAGGAGGAGAAGGGAAGGGAGAGCTCAAATTTGGGGTGGAAGAGTCTGGGGATTGGTTGCCTAGCATCCCACTCGCACCTTCCGTGTGGGTGTGTTTTTAAAAAAATCAAAATTATTTGACAGCCAGAACTGAATTCTGAAGCCTCCGTGCACCATGGAAAGGTGCATGATTCTTCCCTTTGTTTTGGTTATTCTTTGCCGCTTCCCTCAGTCACAGGGAGTGGGAAGGAGCTCTGTGGCATGCTGGTGACCTGACTATCGGGAATCTCCCTTGGCAATTTCTGCCTGTCTTAAGTTTCTGCAGACACCGCCTCCTGTGCCAAAAAGTGTAGTTTTGCATCCACCTGGGCTAGAAACTTTTAAAACCCTTTTTTAACCATGTGGGCTAGAAACCTTCCACAGTCAAAACTGCATTCTACAGGCTTTAGGCCTGACTCCAGGAAGGCATCAGCCTCTCAGTGCTGGTTCTGGTGTGACCTGCCCTTTGGGGTGAAGGCAGCAGAGGGGGTCCATGGGAGCCTCATTTGGGACTCTCTGACCCTGACCTGGACAGGCCAGACTAGCCTGATCTCGTCAGATCTCGGAAGCTAAACAGGGACGGCTCTGGCTAGTATTTGGCTGGAAGACCTCCAAGGAGTACCAGGGGGGTGAGGCAGAGGCAGGCAATGGTAAAACACCTCCAAATTTGGAGCCAGTTTGGTGTAGTGGTTAGGTGTGCGGACTCTAATCTGGGAGAACTGGGTTTGATTCCCCACTCCTCCACATGCACCTGCTGATGTGACCTTGGGTCAGTCACAAGCTCTGGCACAGCTGTTCTTGAAAAACAGCAGTTTCTGTCAAGAGCTCTCTCAGCCCCACCGACCTCACAGGGTGTCTGTTGTGAGGAGGGGAAGGGAAGGGAGTTTATAAGCTGCTATGAGACTCCCTTGGGTAGTGAAGGGCAGGGTATAAATCCAATTTCTTCTCTTCTTCTTCTTTTAAATGTCTCCTGCCTTGAAAACTCTACGGGGTCACCGTAAGTGAGCTGTGGGTTGATGGGCACGCATGGGCGCACACACACACTCACACCACACACAACTCTTTAACAGCACGTGGGAAGATCTTCTCCCGAGGTTCTGCCCCGTGTGCGGCCCCCATTAGGTCAGATGGATGAACACCAGCGGCAGGGTCTTTCCTGTGGTGTCTCCCTGGAAGTCCCTCCACACAGAGGCTTATCTGGTGCCAAATCTGCAAACCTTTCAGTGCTCAGCAGAGTCGCCCAAACCCTTTTTAAAGGTCTCTTGCGGCATTCTGGAGAGGTGTGTTTTAAAAATTTCCCCTTAGAGGATTCTGCCGTCATTAGGCTGCTTTGAAATAGTCTTTCTTGTCACCTGCTGTGTATTTCATCTAGCGAGTCTGCGTTTGATTCTTTTATCTGCCGCTGGGTAGTTTTAGTGGCTTATTGTCTTAATTGGCTTTCTGCGAGCCACTTTGGAGGTATTGTGTAGACAGGCAGGGTGTGAACGTTAAAAAAAAAACAACAACGGTGGCGCATGCTGCTGCTGCTCGGCTGTTCTGGGGCTGCAGGGAGCTCCTCCCCAACGTTGTCTGTCTCCACCAGAACCACATCGCCAGCAGCTAATGTGCAGGGACAGCCTGGCTCAGGCAGGCAGGAGGGCGCACGAGAGGCTTGTCACAACGATTTTGCATATTCCAGAAACCCGTAAATTCAAAGCGAAGAGAGGAGAGGCCCGGCTGAACCGTGCACACTTTCTCCTGCTCCACTCCTTTGTAGAACATCGGTGTGAAATGGGTACCCTGGCCCACTGGGAAGCTCGGAAGAGAGCAATTGCAGGACAGTCACTGGCAATGTTCCCTCTAAGCTGTGGCGTCTTGTGAGCAAAAATTCTACTCTGTGAGCTACTGGCATTAAAGTTGTGAGTGAGTGCTTTGGCTACTGCATAAATTAGTTTGCTCTGGAGCCATCCCTTCCTGAGCCGAGACAAAAACGTGTGAGCCGGAGGCTAAAAAACTGTGAGCTAGCTCACACTAACTCAGCTTAGAGGGAACATTGGTCACTGGGGGTTCACATTGCTCTGTTCTTACCGTTCCTTGCAACCGAAGCAGTCAGAGTCCCCAAAGGGATTACTGGGGGCTGGCGGACTCACAGCTGAGCAGGCCCCAGAGTTGGTTCTGGGCCTGGATCAGTGGGACCCCACTTCTCTGTGCTGCCTGCAAGGGCTCGCAGGGGCCTGCGCTTCCCCACCTCTTGCCTCTGTTGTCCTGGAGGGGAGTGTGGGGGGGCGGCGGCAATGAGAGGTCACCAGGAAAGCCTACATTTCATTCATCGAAAACATTTCCCTGCCTCCTTTCCACCAAAATAGGGTCCCCAACGCTCCCTGTAAGCTGTGGAGTCTCGTGAGCAAAAATTCTACCTTGTGAGCTACTGGCATATTAAAGTTGTGAGCAAGCCATTTGGCTGCTGCATAAATTAGTCTGCTCTGGAGCCCGCCTTCCTGAGCTAAGGCGAAAACGGGTGAGCCAGAGGCTAAAAAACTGCGAGCTACCTCACGCTAACTCAGCTTAGAGGGAGCACCCCATGGTGGTGAACATGAAACATTTCAGCATTAAATGGCATTTAAAGTAAACGGCGGTGGTGGAAAGTGCCGCCAAGCCGCAGCTGACTTGTGACAACCCTGTGCGGTTTTCAAGGCAAGAGACATTCAGAGGTGGTTTGGCTGTAGCCTGCCTCTGCGTTGCAGCCCTGGGCTTCCTTGCTGGTCTCCCATCCAAGGACTAACCAGGGCCAACGTGCCTTGCCGCTTCTCCTGCCACAAGGTCCTTTCGCCTACCTGGTCGCAGGAGGCAACTCTCTCATAGAGCATGCAGGGCTTGCTCCCGAAGCATCTGTCTCAGTGCAGTGATTCTCTTCCGTGCTGGAAGAGAGCCCGGTTCCTGATTTGGGTGTGTTTGCATTTCCCAAGATGGGAAATACAAAGGATTCTGCCGAGGCTTCGGTGGGCCTGGGGTCTCCAGCATCTCCCCTTCCCCAGATAGGCTGGTAGACGGCTACTGATTGCACGCTTGGCCCTCCACGTGGTGCACACCGGGGTGAAGATTTCCCAGCTGTCACGTCCGTACCATTCCATACCTGCCCACCTGTCGGCCTGCTTCAGGCTGCGCCTGCCCCAGAACTGGGAATTGACCCTCTCCTCTTTTCTTACCCTCCTTCTCTCCCCCCCCCCCCAGGTCTTTTTCCGGGCGGGAACGCTGGCCAAGTTGGAGGAGCAGCGCGATAAACAGATGAGCAGAAACATCACGCTTTTCCAGGCCGCCTGCCGGGGCTTCCTGGCTCGACAGCAGTTCAAGAAGAGGAAGGTATGCTCCTGGAGGCCTCCTGCAAAGTCAGTGGGAAAGCCAGGCACATACGCACACAGGCACACAAACGCTCGCTCAGCCTTCCCCAGTCCCCTCTTGCGTTTACATACCGTGCCGCCGACTCCCTGACTTAGCCAAAAATGGGCAGCTCTGCCTCCCACGCGCCCGGCAGAGTCCCAGGCAGGATCTCTCTGCCTCCCCCGGGAGCGCGACTCGGACTCCCTGAGCCTGGGGAGGAGGAGGCTCGCCAGTCTTCCTGCAGGTAGGAAAGCTTTCTCTCTGTTTGTGTGTGTGTGTGTGTGTGTTTTTGTGTGCACCCTTCTTGTCCCTGCATAAGGCAAGGGGAGAGGGAGAGAGCGAGGGTCTCCCTCATTCCCCCTCCCCTGAAGAAGCACCGTCGGGCAAGGATAGCGTGGAATTATGTTACTAAGGGGAGGTCGGTCTGTTCCGCTGGGCTCTGAAGCAGCATGTCAGCTTCTTCTCTCGCGCAACTGTGTGGCGGCGGGGGTGGGGGGCACAGCTTTCTAGTAACTTCATTATCAGGGGGTGCTTTGGGGATCAGGGGGTGGTTTGAAGCACTGGGCTCTCCCTTGTGGTGGCTCCGCCTCTTTCTGCTCTCAGACCTCCCAGCAACACCTTCCACCCCCCCCCCCAGCTCTCCTTCTCCCCCCTTGGCAAAGTCTTCAGCGTCACTCTTGTGGGGCCCTTCTGTGGTGTGGTGGTTAAGTGCGCGGACTGTAATCTGGGAGAACCGGGTTTGATTCCCCACTCCTCCACTTGCAGCTGCTGGAGTGACCTTGGGCAAGCCGTAGTTCTGGCACAGCTGTTCTTGAAAAAGAGCAGTTTCTGTCAGAGCTCTCTCAGCCCCGCCGCCCTCACAGGGTGTCTGTTGTGGGGAGGGGAAGGAGTTTGTAAGCCGCTCTGAGACTCCTTTGGGGTAACGAAGGGCGGGATATAAATCCAATCTCCTCTTCTTTTTCTTCTCTTCCTTCTTGGTAGCAAGCTTCTTTCAGAAGGGGTTTCCTTTTATATATTGCCTCTGTACAGTCATGGGCACACTTATATCATGATACAGATGCGATGGGAGGTCTTTTTCCTGGGTGTGTGGGGAGGAAGCTCTTGTCCTCCCAGGGTTAGATCAGAAAGTGCCTGGAGAAATGCAGGTTCCATTCCCTGCTCTAGCCTCTCTGTGGGGAGCCAGGCAGAGGTGCCTCCCCGCCATCTTTGGCAGCTTCAGCTTGGATCTCTGGCTCCCACTTGGCACCCAAACTGGAAGGGGTTTCTTTGGGCGGTCCGCATGACATCTCCCCCTAATTGCCCGCTTCCCGAGTTTCCCCCCTGCTTTGCCGAGACCTTCCCCAAGCCTGACTTGGTACCCTGTTCTTGGAACGATGACAGTCAGAGTTCCTCTGGTTGCCACGTGGAGAGGAAGGGGTGCATCTTGGAAGGTCTTCCCAGGGGCTCCGTTTTCCTTGCCTCTTCCCTGGCGGCTGCCAGTCTTCCTTCCCCCGTGCCACCGGCGTGCTTTTTCGGAGCCTTTTTTCCTTATGGATACTTGCTGGATGGCTACAGGGCAACAACATCATAGCAATCTATTGCCACAGTCTACTAGTTCCTCTGAATCCCCAGCTTTTACTTTTTTTAAAAAATAGCCCTTTTCATCACACAGCTGCAACAAAAAGAGACTTTCTTTTCTAATGGAAGCTGAGGATTCAGAGGAATGAGTCGATTGCAGCAATACATCATTATGATGTTCCGGCACTGTAGCAGGCCAGCGGTTACAGATTGTTAGAAAGCCCTCTGGTGGTATGGGGGTGGGGGTGGCAGGGGCAGAGGCAAGGAAAGTGTGGGGGAAACCGTTGTGTGGACACTCCACTGTCTCCAGCAATGCTCCCTCTAAGCTGTGGAGTCTTGTGAGCAAAAATTCTACTTTGTGAGCTACTGGCGTTAAAGTGGTGAGCGAGCAGTTTGGCTGCCGCATCAATTAGCTTGCTCTGGAGCCCTCCTTCCCGAGCGGAGACAAAAATGTGTGAGCTTGGGGCTAAAACACTGTGGGCTAGCTCACGCTAACTCAGCTTAGAGGGAACATGGGTCTCCAGTAATGCCTCTGCAGGTCCCTGCTGGTGAACCACAGGTCACACAGCCATGCCTGATGTCACGTGGTGCATTTATACATGGTGGCTGGAGTGGGGGGAGGGGGGAAGCTTCCCTTGAGAATTCTGTGACTGTTGCAGTACCCCAACAAAGAGCTGGTATTTCTGACAGGTGAGCCCAGTGGTCGGATCACTGAGACTTGGTGGAGGGGGGCGATGATGGATTTAGCGGCAGGCTTAAGCTGTTTACACAGTGCAATCCCAAACAGAGTTACTCCAGTCTAGACCTACTGAAATCAATGGGCTTAGCAATGCTCCCTCTAAGCTGTGAAGTCTTGTCAGCAAAAATTCTACTTTGTGAGCCCCTGGCATTAAAGTTGTGAGCGAGCAATTTGGCTGCCACATCAATTAGCTTGACTCTGGAGCCCTCCTTCCCGAGCTGAGACAAAAACGTGAGCCGGAGGCTAAAAAACGGTGAGCCAGCTCACATTAACTCAGCTTAGAGGGAACATGGGTCTCCAGTAATGCCTCTGCCTTTGCAGCAGCAAAGGGGCTTCGAGGAGACTCATCACTGTGTGGAAGCAACATTTGCCCCCTCGGGGTGGGAGCACCCTTAACGACGTACATGGATCAGGACAACATTCGAATGTTCTGAATTTTGTCCCACCACCACCACCTTGCAAACCCAGCTGGGGTATTACATTTAGGACTGGGTTTGCTGAGAGGCGCGGATCCCAAGTGTCAGTACAGGACGCTTCATTGTTGCAGCTCTTTCCCTCTGCTTTAGGGCTTGGGAGGGAGAGTTCTGTGCAGCAGGGCAGTCGTGGGCATGGCCTGCTCTGTTTATTATTGAGCGCAGGCTTCCAAGTGGGCCCTGTGATTTTTGGCAGGACTAGACTTTACGGCCGGATTAGGGAGAAGGCTATCTGCAAGCAGTAAAAGTTGGAAGGACTATGACAGGGTGAGAGAGAACAAGTGGACTGCACGCACGCACGCACACACACACAGAGTGCGTGCACCTTTTTCCCACTGCTCCGCCTGAGCCCCTGTAAATTGCAATGGCAGAAGTGGGGAAATAGCCCCTTGTGAGGCCGCAGAGCCTAAAAAGGAGAGTTCGGCTTTGACGGCTGCGTTTTTGAGCAGCCAGGAAGGTTCATAAGAACGTAAGAGAAGCCGTGTTGAATCAGGCCAAGGGCCCATGCAGTCCAACACTCTGTGTCACACAGTGGCCAAAACCCAGGTGCCGTCAGGGGGTCCACCAGCAGGACCAGAACTCCAGAAGCCCTCCCACTCTTGCCTCCCAGGCCCCAAGAATACAGAGCATCGCTGCCCCAGACATAAGTGAAGCCATGTAGGATCAGGCCAATGGCCCACCCAGTCCAACACTCTGTGTCACACAGTGGCCAAAACCCAGGGGCCGTCAGGGGGTCCACCAGCAGGACCAGAACTCCAGAAGCCCTCCCACTCTTGCCTCCCAGGCCCCAAGAATACAGAGCATCGCTGCCCCAGACATAAGTGAAGCCATGTAGGATCAGGCCAATGGCCCACCCAGTCCAACACTCTGTGTCACACAGTGGCCAAAACCCAGGGGCCGTCAGGGGGTCCACCAGCAGGACCAGAACTCCAGGAGCCTTCCCACAGTGGCCCCCCAAAGCACCAAGACTACAAAGCATCACTGCCCTAGACATAAGAGAAGCCATGTTGGATCAGGCCAATGGCCCATCCAGTCCAACGGCTCTGTGTCACACAGTGGCCAAAAATGCAGTTCCCATCGGGGGAGTCCACCAGTTTCGTTGACTGGATGCTCTGTTTTCCCCACCCTTCCCACCTCTCCAACCCAGATCCAAGACCTGGCGATCCGCTGCGTTCAGAAGAATATCAAGAAGAACAAAGGGGTGAAGGATTGGCCTTGGTGGAAGCTCTTCACGACCGTCCGGCCCCTCATTGAAGTTCAGCTCACCGAGGACCAGATCCGGGGCAAAGATGTGCGTAGGAGCCCTGGGTGGAAGGGGGAGGGGAGCTGTCTCACCTGAGTATTGTGTGTTCCGGGGCGGGGGGTGGGGGCTGCCTGAACCTGCCTGCCCGGATCCTTGGCCCGTACTGCCCATCCTTGTCTACCTGGCTCAGCCGGGGCTTGCCATGTTCTTGTGCAGCTTGCGGAGCCAGACCTGCTTGGTTTCAGCAGCAGAACTGCACTCGTAGCACCTGCAACAGCATTCTCATAATCAACTCAGGAAGCCCCGCTGGGCGCACGCAGCCTGCTGTGCCATCTCTAGAGATGTTTCAGCAAAGCCCCCTCGCCTGCCATGATCTTGTCGGAGAGTGAGCCGTATACCAGGTGCTGCTATTGGAAGACATCAAGTTAAAAAGACAGTTAGCAGATTTTCTGCGGAGGCCGAATCCCAATTTTGATGGAACTGTTGTTCATCACTGTGTCTCCTGTGCAGGCACACATGGGAACTGTGCATGCGCAGACCAGCCTGCGCATGCGCAGTTCTCACGTGTGCCTGCGCAGAAGAGCACCCAATGCACAACAGTTGCAGCTAAGTGCAGTTATGTTTTCCAAGTCTGCTCCAGCTAAGAGCCCCACTTTGTCTCGTAGGTGAGTGGAGAGCTTTCTCCTTAAATCCCAGGCTTTTCCAAGAAGGGCCGGGTGTAGCTCCGGTTTCAGTTCCCAGTCCCGAGGCAGAGCAGCGTGAAGCCCCTCATTTCTTCTCGGCCGCCTAACCCTTGTCGTTTTCGTCCTCAACAGGAGGAGATCCAGCAGCTGAAAAGCCGGCTGGAGAAAGTGGAGAAGGAACGCAATGAACTGCGGCTGACTGGCGACCGCCTGGAGAGCAAGGTGTGGTCCTGGAATCCCCCCCGATGCTCTCATGGGAACACTTGTTGCTTCCGGGAGTGCAATGCGACGACCCCTGGCTTCTAGAGAGCTTAGACTGGCAATGTTAATCCTGGTAGCAAATGGGGATGGGGAGCAAATGGGGATTAATAAAGGGGATGGGACCAGAGTGGGCGGGTGGCAACAGAGGGGCAGCAGCTAGGGTGAAACTTTATGGAGAGTTTGACAGAAGGGGACGCAGTCCAGCCAAAACTGATCGGGGGGAGGGGGAGGGCAAGATTTGAATCTAGTAGCACCTTAGAGTGGGGCTGTGGTGGCTCCAGTGGTTAAGATGCTGAACTGCAGACCAGAAGGTCGGTAGTTCGGCAGTTTGAGACCCGAGTGCCGCACGACGGAGTGCCTGCACAGCTCCTGCCAACTTAGCAGTTCGAAAGCAAGAAACTGCAAGTAGATAAATAGGTACCCCTTTGGCGTGAAGGTGACAGCGTTCCGTGCGCCTCGGCGTCCAGTCATGCCGGCCACATGACCACGGAAACATCTTAGGACAGCGCTGGCTCTTCGGCTTGGAAACGGAGATGAGCGCTGCATCCCTAGAGTCGGATTCGACTGGCTTTTGGGCAAGGGAAACCTTTACCTTTACCTAGTATCTTAGAGACCAACCTGATTTTCCAGGTTATGAGCTCTTAAAGAGTCAAAGCAACTTTTGTGTTCAAGGGTAGGGGGTCATGAGGCCAAGAGGTGAGGGTGTGAGCGTATTCAGAGCAGAAAGATGTGTGAGGGGAGGTGGAAGCAGAGGACTAGCTGTCCACAGATCTGTTCTGCATTGGTTTTGGGCAGGCTGTGTCCCCGCTGCCTCGGAACCCTTCCCGACAGTCAAAGGCTTGGGGCCACATCCCCAGTCTCTTTAAGGGTCCTGCTGTTCTGCAGAATGGAAACCGTGTCCCTTTCCTGCCTCACCCTGCTGTTTGCCGCCTCCCAGATCACAGAGCTGACCTCGGAGCTGACGGACGAGAGGAACACGGGAGAATCTGCCTCCCAGCTCCTGGATGCTGAGACGGCAGAGCGGCTGCGGGCAGAAAAGGATATGAAGGAACTACAGGTGAGCGGGGCAGAGGCTGCAAGTGGGGATGTCTCAGGCTGGGAGTACAGAGGAGAGCTCTGAGCAAATTTGGTGTAGTTTGGTGTAATGGTTAACAGCGGCAGGACTCTAGTCTGGAGAACCGGGTTTGATTCCCCACTGGTGTGACCTTGGGCCAGTCACAGTTCTCTCAGAGCTGTTCTCTCCAGAGCGCTTCTCTCAGAGCCCTCTCAGCCCCACCTACCTCATAGGGTGTCTGTTGTGGGGAGAGGAAGGGAAAGGAGATTGTAAGCCGCTCTCAGGCTCCGAGTGAAGGGTGGGGTATCAATCCAATCTCTTCTTCTTCTCTTCAAATGCCCTTGGTGCCAGCCTGTCCCTACAATTCTCATGGCACCCTTTGGTCACCATGTCATAGCCCGGGGCTTCCCCATGCATTGATGACTGAGCCCCAATCGGTTGGGTTTACAAGGAAAAACTGCAGTGCCAGTAGCAGATCTCGAACACTCCTTGCCAACATTTTGCAAATATTTAGGTTGCAGAATCTGGTAAGTGTTCGCTTTTAAAAAACAGAGGTTGCCGGTTGTCAGTTGGCTTCTTTTGCCACAAAGAAACGCAAACCTCTCCTTATTGCAGCCTCTCCAGCACTAGAAAGCACACAGGAAGTTTCTAAGGAGCCAAGGATGTTGCTGTTTGCAGCCATTTTTTGGTTCTGCCCACATTGTTGGTGCCAAGTAGAAGTTCAGCCGGGACCACCTTCTTGGGTTGTGCAGTGGGGGGGCAGGAAGGCAACTGCCGGGTCTTCTTCTGTGCATTGAAGTGGTGCATGTCTCCCTTCAGGCCAAGTATGACGCCCTCAAGAAGCAGATGGACTCCATGGAGATGGAAGTGATGGAGGCCCGCCTCATCCGCGCAGCGGAGCTCAACGGAGAGATGGACGACGATGACTCCAGTGAGTCTCTTTCCTGCAAGCCTCCAGATTTGGGGTGCCCAACCTGTGACCATTGAGAGGCCTGCTCCAACACCCAAAATCTGTCCCCCTGGAGAAGGTCAGGATGCCCCTTCTCCACTGAGAAAAAACATGGAGAGGCTGGGGTGTTCTGAAGCCCGCCAGAGCAGGACTAGAAAAGGGTTTGGGTGTAAGACTAGGGAGAGGGGCAGCATTCTGATCCCCCACCCACCTGGAAAATGTCCCCATTGCAAATGCAAAACTCCTGGGATGCAGTGGAGAAAATTTCCTGTGTGAGCAACATCAAAACGTCTCCTCTATGTCGGAAACAGCTGATGGGCGTGTTCCCGTTCCCCCACCCCCACCAGTTACATGGGTCTGAAAGGAGCCAGGCGATATTCCAGTTAGGGTTCATCATGGCTCACCTGAAGGTTGACATTGTGCTACCAGCGTTCGCTTTTCCCCGGCCTGTCTGCCTGCACCAGCTGCCCCATTTCCTTAGCTTTTTTTCTCCCTGCCTTTCAGTGCTCTGGTTCTTGATTTAAAAACAAACGAACCAAAACCCAGAAATCCTGGAACTGGGCAGCAAAATGGATCGTATGGATACAGAAGCTAACTTGTATCTTAATATCTGACTGCAGAGTTTGGGTTTCCATGGTGTGAAATTGGTACATCTTTTGGCCAAGAGAGACCACAGCTCAGTGGCTGGACCACGCGCTAGCCGAGTTCCTTGGTGGTAGAAAGTGTCATCAAGTCTCAGCCAACTTATAGCGACCCCCGTAGTGTTTTCAGGGCAAGAGATGAACAGGGGTAGTTTGTCTATGTCTGTGTCACTACCCCGGACTTCCTTAGTGGTCTCCCATCCAAGGACTAGCCAGGGCTGACCCTGCTTAGCTTCTACAAGTCTGATCAAGCTAGCCTGGGACATCCAGTTCAGGGCTCCAAGGAACCAAAGTCTCTTAGGTAGCCAAAAAGCTCCTGATCTGTGTTTCAAAGCCCATATTTTCCACCAAAGGTCTGTGAATTGTGCTTTTGTGATAGCGCAGACGGTGTTAAGTTGAGCATTAATGAGATGTTCACCGACACATTAGATCTGAAGAAGTGTGCACGCACATGAAAGCTTCGACCCAGATATTAAAAGTTGCTGGTCTTAAAGGTGCCACTGGACTTCTCTTCTTTGTTCTACATAATGTAGAACTTTGTTCTACATTAGATTCCAGTTAACTAGCTTAGCGGCCGCTTCCACATGAGGATTTTTCTCCACGTGGAGAGCAGGAAACCTCTGGACTTAATGAGCGCTCCCAACTGATGCCATGCTCATTGTGGATCTCCAGGGCTTTCCCCTTTTGAGCTGGATCACAGGGAAAATTCCTTTGATGTGGCTCAAAAGGCAGAACTGTAGGGTGGCCGTGGGCAAAGCATCCTCACGGACCCCCACCCACGGCCAGGTCAGGGAGGGGGAGGGAACGAAGTGAAGCCGTGCTTCCAAAACGGCAAAGATCAGCCTGACATTGAGCCCTGCAAAGATTTGTCTCAAGTGAACTATACAGCTCAGCTGGCTCCAATCGCACATGTGCCTTCTGTGCAGATGCAATGGAGGTAAAAGGAGCAGGGCATGGCGTGCATATGCCGTTCCCACCTGCTCTCACACGCTTTGCAGCTGCCGCCACCATAGTGGCATGCATTTCAAACCCTCACGGGGAGCAGCCCTTGAGCAATTTTGCAGAGGAAGGAAGAGGCAAAGGGCCGGACCGGCTGTGGGACAAGTTGGGAGGGGCAGGCGGGAGCCCGTCGTTCGATGGGAACGAGCCGAGGGGGACATTTCAGTTTCATTTTGATTTCCTGTGTCGCCCGCGTTTGGTCTGCCTTATTTTCACTGCTGCCGGTTGTGCTTCTCTGGTGTTCCTCTGGCACCGTCTTTAACGCCAGCGGTACAAACAGACAGTCGAAATGAAGTGGGGAAGTTCAGCACGAGGAAAGAGAAAGCGGTGCCCAAAGAGAGACCAAGGTTCCTTTCTCACGAGGGCCAGATGAGGATCTTTGCACCGGAACAGGCAGCCTTCAAAAGAAGAAGAGAGCAACACCGGATGTTTCAAAGGACCCAAGAATGCTGCCGGTTGCAGCCCGTCTCAGCCCTGGCACTGCCCACATTGTTTGTGCCAAGTCGAAGTTCAGCCAGGGCCACCCTCTTGGTCTGCCGCAGCTGCTCTTGGGATTATTTCCACTCCCCCCTTCTTCAAAGGCAGTCGAGTTTCGAGGCCTTGTGGCTTCCAGGGGCAAGCTTGGCTTTTTGCATCTAGGTGAAGCCCCTGGCCCAGTTGCACGGCCTTTGGCTCACAGCAAAGGTTAGCTCTCACTGGGATGCTTCTCAGTGGCCCAGGCTGTCTGCTACCGCCCCCTGTCTCTCTGCTCCTCTCCTCCGCACACAGGTGGCGAGTGGCGCCTGAAGTATGAGCGCGCCATCCGGGAGATCGATTTCACCAAAAAGCGCTTGCAGCAGGAGCTGGAGGACAAGCTGGAGGTGGAGCAGCAGGGCAAGCGGCAGCTGGAGAGACGTGTGAGTGTCTGTCTTCTCTCTTGCCCGCCCGTGTGGGCATTCCCACCCCGGAGAAGCGGGCGGCCAGTTGCTGCTTGCCGGGTGGCGCGCGGCCCTCTCCCGTGTTCTGTTGCCAAAGCATATCCTGCTGGGCCTCTCAGCATCCCAGCATGCCCTTCTTCTCAAAAGTGGCATGCCAGGCCGCCCCGGACCAGCGCCCGTTCCTTGAAGCAGAACATCTGTTTTATTGTCTGGAATTGCAGGCCCTTGTCTCATCCTGGCCAAACACTGGTAGGGTTGCCCGTAAAGTTCCGGTTTGCCACACATGCTCACACTCACACATAGAAAAAACCTATTTCAGTTTTTACTCTTTTTTTACCTGCTTATTGGCTTCCTTCGCCATCACTTTGCATGGGTTTCTGGCACGGTATAGCCAACATGCCACTTCTGTGAAATCTTTTTTTTTTTTTTTGGGGGGGGGGGGTATTTTTGCATTTCTCTGTGTGTGTGTGCATGCATGTGTGCCCGTGCCTGGAAGTCACGGCACCCTTTGGCGACTCCTATTGGGGCATGGGTGGGGACATTCAGAGAAGCAGCTTGATTGCTGCCTCTGCCTCCCAGCCCTGGTATTCTCTGGAGGTCTCCCATCCAAATACTTGCTTAGCTTCCGAGAGCTGATGAAATAGGGCTTGCCTGGGGTATCCCGGTCAGGGCGCTTCTGTGAAATCCTGATCCTCCTCGCACCCCTGCCTTACGTATTTATTTAGATCATTTCTGTGCCACCTCTTCAGAGTTCTGCTCGAGGCGGCTTCCCGTTAAAAACCGCAGTATTAAAACACCAGCCATCAAAACACATTAAAGCCCAGCACTTGGTGTCTGGATAGAAGAACGGGACTCCGCGTGTGGGGCCCCGTGTTGGGGAAGGAAGGGCCCAAGCTGATAGTCGGGGGCCTTGCCTTGCCGTGCCAACCATCTGTGGCATGCATTCGTCTCTACAGGAGAGGGGTGGGGTGGAGGGCAGGGGAGCAGGCTGAGCTTTGGGGGGACGGTCCAGCTGTGCTTTTTTCTCCCTCCCACCTCCGTGGTCCCCCAATCCCCTCCCTCCCAATTTAAGAACCAGTTTGGTGTAGCGGTTAGGAACACAGACTCTAACTAGGGAGAACCAGGTTTGATTCCCCACACCTCCACTTGCAGCTGCTGGTGTGACCTTGGGTCAGTCACAAGCTCTTTCAGAGCTGTTCTTTCAGGAGCAGTTCTCGAGAGAGCTCTCTCAGCCCCACCTACCTCCCAGGGTGTCTGTTGTGGGGAGGGGAAGGGAAAGGAGACTATGAGCCGCTCTGCGATTCCTTTGGGTAGTGAAGGGCGGGTGATAAATCCAGTTTCTTCTCCTTCCCTCTACAGCTGGCTGACCTGCAGGCCGACAGCGAGGAGAGCCAGCGCGCCCTGCAGACTCTGAAGAAGAAGTGCCAGCGCCTGACGGCCGAGCTGCAGGACACCAAGCTGCACCTGGAAGGCCAGCAGGGCCGGAATCATGAGCTGGAGAAGAAACAGCGCAGGTGCATGGGGAGGGGCCGGGTTCCCCTGGGACCAGCCGCCTCCGTGAGGGTTGACATGAGGTCCGCTGCCCATCACTGGATCCCAGGAAATCGGGGCTCAGTCATCAGTTTTTAAAACCCCGGGCTGTAGCAGGGCTGAGATGCCAGCGAGCCGTTGCTTGTCAGAGGTAGCAGTGCCGGGCCAGTGGTCTGGGTTCCGTTGCATATAAGAGCCAGTTTGGCGTAGTGGTTAAGTGTGCAGACTCTAATCTGGGAGAACCGGGTTTGATTCCCCCACTCCTCCACTTGCACCTGGCTGGATGACCTTGCGCAAGTCATAGTTCTGATAAGAGCTGTTCTTGAAAAAGAGCGGTTTCTGTCAGAGCTCTCTCAGCCCCACCGACCTCCCAGGGTATCTGTTATGGGGAGGGGAAGGGGAAGGAGTTCGTAAGCCGCTCTGAGACACCTTTGGGTAGTGAAGGGCGGGGTATAAATCCAATCCCTTCTTCTCCTAAGAAAAGAATATCACAGGCGTCACACTGGGCCACTTCCCCTGTCCTTCCCCACTGGGTTGTAGCAGAGAGAAATGCAGGAGACACCCGACTCCATTCTGCTCCTTCCGAACGAGCATGTTGTCTCTTTCCCACGGTGGTGGTGGTGGTGGAGGAAAAGGCCCTCGGGTCACAACTGACTTGTGGCGATCCTGTCGGGTTTTCAAGGCAAGGGCGGTTCAGAGGTGGTTTGGCCATTGTCTGCTTCTGCATAGCAATGCTGGTCTTCCTTGGTGGTCTCCCATCCAAGTGCCAACCAGGGTCGACCTTCTTAGCTGTCCAGATCTGACCAGATCGGGCTAGCCTGGCCCATCTGGGTCAGGGCACAGCCCTGTTATAGAATCATAGAATGTTAGAGTTGGAAGGGACCTTGCAGGTCATCTAGTCCAACCCCCTGCACTCTGCAGGAGCATAGCCGAAAGATAGCCCTACATACCTACAACATACCCGAAAGATGGTTGTCCATTCTCCACTTGAAAACGTCCAGGGAAGGAGCATCCACCACCTCCCGAGGCAGTCTGTTCCACTGCTCAACCATTCTTACAGTTAGGAAGTTTCTCCTGATATCTAGCCGGTAACGACTCCCTTGTAATTTCCACCCCATTAGATCTAGTCTTGCAATCCGGAACAAGAGAGAAGAGATCTGCTCCATCTTTTCCATGACAGCCCTTCCAATATTTGAAGACTGCAGTCATGTCCCCTCTAAGCCTTCTCTTTCCCAGGCTAAACATACCCAACTCTTTCAGCTTTTTGATGGTGGACTTGTAGCGACCTTGTAGGGTTTTCAAAGCAAGAGATGTTCAGAGCTAGTTTGCCATTGCCTGCCGCTGCTTAGCAATTCTGGACTTCCTCGATGGTCTCCCATCCAAGTACTAGCCCAGGCCGACCCTGCTTAGCTTCCCAAATCGGCCGAGATTGGGCTAGCTTACACCATCCAGGACTGGGCCTTTTTCTTATACCAAATTTTATTTTATTAGGAGATCTTTAGCCTGCTGCCCCCTCCAATCCCCCGCCCCCATCTGGCAGAACTTCAAAGCAGCTTACGAAGATAGGTGTGCATTGCACAACACAAAACATATCAAAATATTAATGCGAAAGCCCCGCCAAAAGCAGAAAATGGCTGTGGAACGTCACGCTTGCTCAGTTGCCCTGACTTTGCTAGGCCGTGTTTTGACATTGGTCCCTGGTGGGCAACACCCCTAGTCCTCTTGGCTTCTACCCAAGACCCGTCAATTGGCGAGAATCACTTTTGTCTAATCCTTTCCTCCCTTGCCTCATAGGGCCAAACTGGCAACAGGGCCTGTCTTTATCTGCACGCTAGCACTGCGGAGTGGGCTCAGGCTGCGACGCAGGAATGCACTCCACTCCAGCCTGCCTCTTGGCAGCAGAGGAGCACGCAAACTGCATCCAATCCTCGCGCTCTCTTCACTGAGCCAGGATGCTACTCTCTCTGTCATACATAAAAATACACTCATTCCATTCTCTACCAAGGCACTGTTTAAGCTCCGCAATCCACTCTGCTGTCTCTTCCAGGGTTCCACAGCAACACATGTTCTGGGAGAATTCCTTTCTGCGGCACCAGGACTGCCCAGTCCGTGCCGGAAAGGGGCACATCTCAGGCTCAGTTGCCTGCATCCTCCCGCATCTCCGTTGCTGGCTCAGCTTGAGGGAGGGAGGGAGGGAGGAGGGCTTGGCACCCGAACCGAGCTGCGGACCAAGTCCAGGTAATACCATCTTAATGACAAGCAATTAAGGGATTGAGAAATTGTCCGGAGGGCCGTCAGCGTGGAACCCGGCCCCAGGCTATGCCCGCCGCCTCCCCCAGCCTTTGCTCGACTCACCGTCTCCTCCTCCATTATGAGACTCTCCTCGCTTTTTAAAAAATGTTATTAAGCAGCAGAGAGGACGCTTTCATCTCATTATGGTAATGATCACACGAGCGGGGAAAGGGGGGGAGCAGAACGACCCAGCGAGGGAGAGAATCAACCTAATTAATTTCAATTTCCGGAGAGCAGAGCCCACGTTAATGCCGCTATTTATTACTCTGTGCCAAGAAGAACGGGGATTAGTTGACTGGACGTTTAACACGGGTCACTAAATAAAGTGGCGGAGGGACACCAAGCCGGGATGGAGACCGTAGCACGCATAGAGGCTCAGGCATGGCTTGGTGCATGTTCGTGCATACGTATGTGCAGTCTCTGCCCTCCTACAGAGGTTGACCGATCAGGACCCTTTCGGCCGTGGCCAGATAGCTGTAACGATGGGGCTCGTGTGCATTTTTAAACTCCCCTAATTCCGTGCGCCTTGGCATTTAGTCATGCCGGCCACATGACCACAGAAACGTCTTTGGACAGCGCTGGCTCTTCGGCTTGGGAATGGAGATGAGCACCGCCCCCCTAGAGTCGGATTTGACTGGCTTTTGGAGCAAGGGAAACCTAATTGCCAGAGTTCAGATAATTTCATGCTGGTCCATGTCCTGATAGGAGAAGAGCCCTACAGGAGCAAACCAGGCAGCCTCTTGCCCAGCATGGAGTCTGCAGCCACGGCCAACTTTTGGAACCCTTGATAGCAGGACATGAAGCAACAGCTCTTCCCTTCTGGTCTGTCCTGGCATCTGTTGGTGGTATTTATTTTTTTATTGATTTATTACAGCATTTATGCCTTGCCTGGCCTCATGGTTCAAGGCGGCTTACAATAATAGTTTAAAACATCCCAGTTAAAGCCATAACATAACAAACCACAAAACTCTGCCTTCCTCTCCCCCTTAAGAGAGCCAGTTTGGTGTAGTGGTTAGGAGCACAGACTCTCATCTGGGAGAACCACGTTTGATTCCCCACGCCTCCACATGCAGCTGCTGGTGTGTCCTTGGGTCAGTCATAAGTTCTTTCAGAGCTGTTCTCTCAAGGGCAGTTCTTGAGAGAGGGCTCTCTCAGCCCCACCTACCTCCCAGGGTGTCTGTTGTGGGGAGGGGAAGAGAAAGGAGATTGTAAGCCACCCTGAGCCTCCTTCAGGTAGTGAAGGGTGGGGTATAAATCCAATCTCCTCCTCTTCCTTCTCCTGCTTCTGGTTCTTCTTCTGCTTCTTCTGCATCTTCTAAGATGCCTGCCATTCACACCCCCTGGCAGAGAAGCAAAGCTGCTGAAGATCACCAAGGAGCCCCCCACCTTTCATCTTTTCAGGGAGCCCCTTCTGCGGAGCTGGAATCACAGTGGAGAAGGCCCGGGTTCTGGTCGAAGCCAGAGCTTTCGTGTCCTGTCCAGCCACTGAAGGGCCCGAGCCTCTTGGTGCTTATCCCATTTGATCCTCACCATCCTGCAAGGCGGATTAGAAAGTTACTGGAGAGGACTCACCTAGTGAGCTTCATGGCTGACTGGGAATTCGAACCCTGGTCTCCCCACAGCAAGCTCAGCCTCCTTCCGCTATCCCTCGGTAGTTGTGCTAAACCGCTTCTGTATGTGGAGCCTGAATGTGGCTGCTGTAGCTGCTGACGGACTCCGTGATATGTTGTCGAAGGCTTTCACAGCCAGAGTTCATTAGTCGTTGTAGATTTCCCGGGCTGTATGGCCGTGGTCTTGGCGTTGCAGGACCTGACGTTTCGCCAGCAGCTGTGACTGGCATCCTCAGAGGTAAAACACAGAAAGGTGGAGTACTCTCTGTGTCAATGTGAGAAGAAAAATGGTAGGCAGGTAATTTATATCTGCTCAGGAAGGTGAATTTGTGCAATCCTTTGGAAACAAAGATCAAGCTTCCTAATTAGCTCAGTTAGGCACAAGCTCGTCATGGCTTGGAAGCCAAGCAGGGTTGGCCGTCATCAGTACTTGGATGGGAGATCTCCAAGGAAGACTGGGGTTGCTATGCAGGGCAATGGCAGGCCACCTCTGCTCAGATCCTGCCTGGACCGCCCTATAGGAGGAGTTGCCACGAGTCAGTTGCAACACGACAACGTATCTTCCTTCTTTTCCAAAGCCATCCAAGTTCCTTATATTGAGCAAGCCCAGCGACAGGAAGAAAAGTTGCTGGCTGCGTACAAATGATGTCGGCTCTGGCAACCCCCAACCTGCAGAAAAAGCTCCTCTCTTCCAAAGTGTGCTTCATGCCCCCCCGCCGAAGCCGGTGGAAGAGAGACTGTCCGACATCTTCCATCTGTGGTCAAATGCAGGTCAACAGTGAGGTTGGCCTGGGTGGGCCTTTTGCCAGGGTTGCCAGGCCCCTTCCTCACTCCGATCGGGGGATTTGGGGGCATTCCGGGGTGGGCAGGGATGCCCCCAAGACCCACTCCCAAGCCGCGGCCACCCACGGCCTCCCCTCCTGCAGAGATTAAAGGGCTTCGGCTGATCCGCAGGGCAGTGGCGCATGGGCCTGAATCCCAAGCGGCGAATCACCACGGGGAAATCAGCCCCAAGCGCCGCGGTCCCCACCAACCTCACAGAAAGACCCATTAAAGGGTCTTTGTGCAATTGGAGTGGGTAATAGCCCCTCTCCCTCCCTGTGCTGAAAGATTTAAAGGGCCCTCCAGCTGATTGGTGGGCCATGTGCTCCCCGCCAATCAGCTGAAGCTCTTTAAATCTCTGCAGGAGGGGAGGGGTGGCTATGGCTTGGGGGTGGGGTTTGGGGGCAGGGCTTCCCCCGCCGGAGCCCCCAGAAGTGGGGGAACCCTCACCCAGACTTGGGGGCTGGCAGCCCTGCCTCCTGCTGGCCCCCCGTCCGAGGGCTTCCCCTCCTCTGTGCCAGTCTCCCAGGCTTCCCTGCCAGGCCTCTGCTTGTGATGCTCGTAAACCCGCCCCCCCATACCCCACCCCTTGTGTCCTTCATGCTTCTCTTAATCTGCCCCCCCCTTCACATGGCACTGACAGGCAGAATCTCTCTATTAGCAATTCAGGGAAGGCACCGGGAGGATTCTGTGCAATTTGCTCCCCGCCTTGTGCTCTTCTGCTGGAAATTAAAGGCTTGTAAACAGTGAAGTTAAGAGAGGCCCCCAGCTGAGAGCGGGTTTAAGGCGGGGAGGGGGGAGCGGCTCCTGGCAGGGGACCAAGCTGGTGGGTGGCAGTGTGGAAACGCAAGAAGCAAACTGGGGGAGAGGAGCGCTTTCTGGTTCATCCGGCTTCTGTGTTCCTCTCTTTCAAGACCGCAGAGGGTCTGACTGTTTGTTTCTTTGCACAGGTAGCTTGATTAAAATGCAGGCGGAATAACCTTGCATGCAGAGCTGACAGAAGTGCAAATGCAGGGTCCCCAAGAAAGCTTTACTGAAAAAAGCTCCTGGCCCTTACAGCTGCTGGGATGGCGAAGGCGCGGCAGCAGGGGAGAGACAAGAGGCCAAATAAAACGCTGTTGTTCTCAGTGGATGCAGCTTGGAGCAACACCGGTTTCTCTTTGGGTTAGGGCGAGAGGACCTAGCTTCGAATTGGCCCCTTTCTGAGCATGGGACTCCGGCTGATGCCCTTGGGGGCAGGAACATGAGAATCTAAGAAGAGCTCTGCTGGATCGGACCAGTGAGGGTCCATCTAGTCCAGCATCCTGTCTCGCACAGTGGCCAAGCAGTTCCTCTGCAGGTCCAGTAACAGGGAAGGGGCCTGAAGGCCTCTTTTCCACCAGCAGGCGAGGCGTCTGAGACTATGTGTCATAAGAGGGTCAGCAGTAGGGCTGCCAAGTCCCCTGGGAGGGGGGCAGAGGTTTTCCCGCCAAAAGGGCTCCCAACCCGCCAGTCCGGATCAGGCTGGTGGGGGGAACCCCGCCCCCAAAGTGCCCAGTTTGGGCCAAAGAGCCTGGCGTGATGATGTCACCCAGAGGTGACGTCATTGCACCGGGCACGCCACCGGCTGACACTCTAGCAATCAGCCTGAAAACTCTATGGTACCATAGAGTTTCCAGGCCGATTGCTAGAGCGTCAGCCGGCGATGTGCCCAACGTGATGATGTCACTTCTGGGTGACACCATCGTGCTGTGCACAAATCTCCCGGGCAGGAACAGACTCCTCCGCTGCGCCAAGTAAGTGCCTTGGCAACCCTAGCCAGCAGCAATGCTCCCTCTAAGCTGTGGAGTCTTGTGAGCAAAAGTTCTACTTTATGAGCTACTGGCCTTAAGGTTGTGAGTGAGCAATTTGGCTACTGCATCAATTAGTTTGCGCTGGAGCCATCTTTCCTGAGCTGAGACAAAAATGTGTGAGCCAGAGGCTAAAGAACTGTGAGCTGGGTCACACTAACTCAGCTTAGAGGGAACACTGTGTGGGAGGCCTTGTCGGGAGGACTCCCCCCAGACACACACTGCCCAAGCTCAGAAGGGGTCTGGGTCCACTAGGGATGGCTAGCTCTGGAGTCCCACTGTCCCCGTGATGAGACTTGGTGCCGCTGCTGCCTCTGTCCGCCCCACCCCAGAAACAGCAGATGACGTCGGCCTTGAGCCCCAGAAGTGGGGGGGGGGAGAGGAGAGCCGCTCTGCATGCAAACCGAAGCACGTGTCTCTCCGCCCTGTACAGGTTTGACAGCGAGCTCTCCCAAGCTCACGAGGAGGCCCAGCGGGAGAAGCTCCAGCGGGAGAAGCTGGCCCGGGAGAAGGACATGCTCATCGCTGAGGTGTTCAGCCTCAAGCAGCAAGTGGAGGTGGGTGGGCCAGCGGCAGAGCGAGCGGCTGGAGCCCCTTCCTCATCGGGGCGGCTTCCGGAGTTCTGCGCGTGCACCACCACCCCGTGGACGCCTGTGGGTCTGGGTGCTCATGTACGCTGGGCTGCTACCTGCCCCGAGCAGCCACCTGGCACGCCTGCCCCGACTCCCGTGCAGCACACATAGCCCCTTGGCATGGATCGCAGCTCAGGTTCAGCTGCACGAGAGGAAAGCCCCACAGAAAGGTGGTTTTGTTCCCACTGGCGTCCTGCTTAAATTTGGCTCGGGCAAAACTCTCCACCTCGTCCCTGCGTCTCCCCCCCACCCGGAAGGGGGAGCTACCTTTGGGCCGAGGGCCCCCCCCCCCGGCGGCGCACGCTTCTGGCTGCCGCGGGGCCGCTGTCACCGTCTCGCTCTCCCTTTCGCCCTTCCCAGGAGAGGGACTCCAACATCGCCCTCCACACGCAGAAGGTGGAGTCGCTGGAGGCCGAGCTGCAGGATCTCTCCTCTCAGGAGTCCAAAGACGAAGCCTCCCTGGCCAAAGTCAGGAAGCAGCTCCGGGATCTGGAGGCCAAGGCCAAAGACCAGGAGGAGGAGCTGGATGAGCAGGCGGGCACCATCCAGATGCTGGAGCAGGTAGGCTGGGGCGGGAGCTCAGCACCTGTGCTCGCCTTCCCGGGGCCGGCGCTGGCTCTGCCGGTTTTCTGGGCGTGCCGGTTTCACGGGGGCGTGTGCCAGGCCTCCTCCTTACGCCCGGGCTGCTACTGCTGCTGCTGCTGCTGCTGCTGCTGTTCCTCTCCGGAGGCTCGGGGAGAAGCCAGCTCCAGTGCATCAAGTTAAAGCCCAAACAGCCGGCCCAGGGAAGGGGCGAGGCGGCTGCCGTGCCTCGGGGAGCGCAGGCCGACAGACCCAGCCATGCAGTCGGCAGAAGTGGCGGTGGCCAGGCAAGTAAGTAATTGCCTTCCAAAGCCCATCGATCCGGAGGCCACGTCCCCAGCGCTGGAGCCCCCAGACAGTCCCACACCAGGCCTTTGTCAGTGGCCACGCATCCCTCTCAGTGGCCGGCCGTTCCGAATCTCGCCCAAGTCACCTTAAGCTGGTGGGGTGGCAGTGGGCAGTGGTGGGTGGAAGGGAACCAATCGACGTGAGAGCCGAGTTTGCAGCTTGTCTCTCAGCCAAAGGTGGGATGCTGGGGGCCCGGTGTTTTCTCCAGCAAGCCGGAGAGCGTGTGTGCATAGTTGTGCGGGGGGGGGGTTGTTGCCCTGTCTGAGGCCCGCTGAAACAGAGGCAGGAGCTGGAGGTGTGCGTGCTTCTGGTGGAATGGCGCCCCCCCCCCAAGACTCCGGCTTCCCCTGAGGGGGAGGAGCCTGGGGGTCACGGAGGCGAGCCCCTCCCACAAAAAATAGAAGCGCTCTTGAGGCAGCCCACACAACCTGGCTGATGGA
The DNA here is from genome assembly GCA_029375565.1 of Gekko gecko. Classification (NCBI taxonomy): domain Eukaryota; kingdom Metazoa; phylum Chordata; class Lepidosauria; order Squamata; family Gekkonidae; genus Gekko; species Gekko gecko. The sequence continues at coordinate 13,467,017 of JAPDNY010000016.1, read as the reverse complement.
GCTCCCGCTCACAGCACAAAAGGCTCCACTTGGGGGCTTTTCAGCCCGGATCAGCAGCTGGTTTCCCTGAATGGCAAGTTGAGAGTGGGAGCGAGTGCGAAAAGGCTGCCTCCTGTTATCCCCCAACCCCTTTTTAAAGTGACTTCTCGGCATGGTCTGTTGCTCCATTTTTCCCAGGCTTTCCTCAGCTCTGGGTTCACCCTGGGGCACTGGGCAGCACTGATTGGGGTGCCGGGCTCGCCACCCTCTGGCTTGGAGAGCCTGAAAGCCGAAGTCTGACCCGTGGGAGAAGGGCAGCCTGTGGCGAGTGAGCAAGAGGGAAGCTCGCTCAGCCAGCCAGGGCCCGCTGCCCGGGAGGAGATGGGGGGAATTGAGCCCTAGAAGCGAGGGGAACCTGAGCTGAGGTAATCCAGCGGAGAGACCTTCGGGGACAGAGGAGGCGGGCTGTATAGAGGTCCGTGCCTGAATGGCCGGGCAGCTTGAGGGGCCTACATCCCTTCCTCCTCGGGAGGTGGCCAGCGGAGTGTCCGGGAGCAGGCAGAAAGTGGAGCTGAAGGCTGAGCCGTTCATAGCTGTTGACACATGACCCGGAGCAGTGGCCGGGGACAGGTTTTCTGTTGCCCCTCAGACGATGGTCGGTCTAGGGGGTTTGTCTCTTGCCAGTCCGCAAGGAGAGCCGGAAGGCCCTTTTCCTTAGCAGTTCTCCTCGGCAGGCCAAGCTCCGGCTGGAGATGGAGATGGAGCGGCTGCGGCAGACACACGCCAAGGAGGTGGAGAGCCGGGATGAGGAGGTGGAGGAGATCAGGCAGTCGTGCCAGAAGAAGGTGAGGAGGAGGGTCCTGTGGCATGGGGCGTCCCCTAGGGACTGGCTGCGTGCCCTCGGGAGTTCAGGACCAGTCCGCTCTGGTGTGGGGAGAGGGGGCAGCAAGCCCTGTGCAATTGCTTCCAGAAGGGTTGGGGTCAACACTCCCTCTAAGTCGTGGAGTCTTGTGAGCAAAAATTCTCCTTTGCGAGCTACCGGCATTAAAGTTGTGACCAAGCGATTTGGCTGCTTCATAAATTAGTTTGTTCTGGAGCCCTCCTTCCTGAGCGAAGGCAAAACTGTGCGAGCCGGAGGCTGAAAAGCTGTGAGCTGGCTCACACTAACTCAGCTTAGAGGGAACACTGGTTGGGGCGGCGCTTTCTCTGTCCGGCTGAGCTTTTCCTGTGAAACCCACCCAGCTGAGACCTAAAAGGGTTTCGCGGGTGTCACCTCCTCTTTCCAATCTGCAGGACAAACAACAGCAATGCCCCAGGCGGCCACTGGCAGGAAGTGCAGGGAGGGTGGGTGGGATATGGGCCTGCTTTCCTGGGTCAGACTTTTCCTGGTTTTGCTTGTTTGCTTCCTTAATTTATTTACGCGATCTACATCCCCGCCCTCCGTCTTGAGACATAAAAAGAGGGAACACCGCCTTCTTGCTGCCTTCCGACTCTGAGTCGTGATCCTTACAACAGCCCTGTAAAGTTGGTTGCAGTAATTATTCCCCCAAGCAGAAGGGAACAAGAGGCCGAGAGAATAATTGCTTGCCTGGGGCGACGAGGCGAATTCTTTACAAAAGTGAGATTTCCGTTTGGGACTCCCTAGCTCGCTGCTTGGTCTCCATGCCACCCCGTGTGGCTCTCTGCCAAAAAAATACTGCACTCTGTGTTGAAGTGGCTGCAAAGCCAAGCCGTGCATGTACTTAAGGGCCTCCCCAGATGCTCAAGTAAATTAACCCAAGGAGGAAAAAAACAGATGGGGAATGAGCAGGCACCAGGAGGCCTGGGAGGGCAAAGAGCAGCTGAGAGTCAGCTCAATTACCCTGGGAGGGAGGTTAGGCTGAGAGTGTGTGACGGGTCCGAGGTCACCCAGCCAAGGTTCCACGGCTCGAGTGGGGATTTGAACCTGGGCCTCCCAGCTACTAGTCTAGCACTCTTAACCGGGGGATGGGGGGAGGATTTTACAAGATTTAACAAGCAGGCGAGCCAACCAAAATTTACCTGATCAGGAGCTGGTTTCAGATGGTAGAACAGTAAGCAAAGCTCCCAGGCATGTATTGGGAGGGGGGTCCCCCCGTTTTAGTCCCTGTGTTGCATGGATCATACAGAATGGGGGGAAAGAAACATTCCAGGTGTGGTTTCTTTCCACTGGCTTTCGTTTGAACTCTTTTTCTCTCTTTTCCTTCAGTCCTTCCGAAAGGCAAATCTGTTTCCTTTTAATGGATTAATTTAATTGGTTGAAAGGCACATGATTGATTAACTGGGGGAAAAAAATCTCTATAATCAGTTGAAGACCCTAGTATAATTTCCTTTTCTTTTTTAAAAAAAGTCCATTAACTGTACTGTACTTTTTCACTCGGTCCCCCTTTGAGAAGCCCCCTTCGGCTTGCGAAGCAGAAATGTCAGGGGTTGGTTCTGTGGCCAGGGGGGCTGGGGGGGAAGGCGTCTGAACGGGCCAGTAGCCAAGATATTTAAAGTCAGGGGGGCATTTAAATTTCATAGGGGGCACTGGCTAATCGAATTAAAGGAATACCCAGTTCCTTCCCTGCACCTGCCATCGCTCGGGGGCCCTGGGCTGGATGGGAAGTCAAGGGGGCCTTCCCAGTAAGTCAGGGGGCCTAGCCCCGAGATGCCCCACTGTAGCTACAGGCCTGGGTCTGAATGGGAAGACGAGCTCAGCCCTGGAACCTGCTTTCTCTCTCTCTCTTCAAGCGCGGGGCAGGGCGTGGCTTGGACCCCGTGCTGAAACCCTCAGAAACAGCGCCCCATCCCAACACATCTGGGAGGAGAAGGCTGAGTTTCAGGGGCCTGAAAACTCGGGGCTTCAGCGACGGCACCAAAGGCAAAGGCTGCCCGGGGTGAAGCCGGGGAGGCCTTCTGTTTACCTGGCTGTTGTCCTGCTGAACCCTGCCTGGCCCCGATCGACATCACCAGCCACCGCTTCCTTGTCTGGTTTCCTCCCTCTACCCACACGGATGCTATAAGCCGCATGACACATCTCAGCTTGGCGTTAACCCGCAATTATCTAAATGAAGACTTCCTGGGCTGGCTCCTCGTTTCGCTGTTAGTACTGGCTACCGGCAGCTCTGAGTCACGGCCTGTTGGCCAGGAATGCAGGGAGGCTGCTTGTCCTCCATTCCTCTGTGACCAGCACTGGAGGCTGGTGGTGGGACCCAGCAGTTTTGAGGGGCCAGACCTTCATAGAGCCCCCCCACACACACCTCTTTGGTTCTCAGTCGGCGAAGAGCCAGGATGGGTCCGAGGCAGCTTGCCCTGCCCTCCGGGCCGGCTCCGTGTGTGTGTCTTGAGGCTCCCGAGGATGGTAGAAGCAGAGGTCTTTGGGGGGGGAGTGCACCGGAGCACAGCTCCGGGAGCTCAGGAGCCAAGCCCCGCCCCCAGCTGGCGTTCCAGGGAGTCTTTCAGGCAGCCGAATGTCAATTTCAGCTCCATTATATCCTATGGGCCATTGAAGTCAATGGTGAAAACATAGAGTATATTCTGGGGGCTGGAGGGGAGGGGGTTTGAGGGAGAGGCTCCAAACTCACAGGGTAGCTGATGGAGCCTCTCCCCAAGATACCCACCAAGTTTCAAGAACGTTGGATCAGGGGGTCCAATTCTGTGGGCCCCCAAACAGGTTGCCCCTATTCCCTCCATTGTTCTCTATGGTGGGGAAAAAGTAACTTAGAATTGCCGCCAAATTTCTTTCATTCCCTCCTTTCCTTCTCTCCTTTTCCTCTTTCTCTCCTTCTTCTCTTCTCTCTTTCTTTCTTTCTTTCCCACCTTCTTCTCTTCTCTTTTTTTCTCCTTTCCCTGTTTCCCTCCTTCTTCCCTCTTCCCTCTCTTTCTTTCCCTCCCCTTTCCTTCTCTTTCTTTCCCTCTTTCCTTCCTTCTTTCCTTCTTTCTACTCTTTCTCTTTCCTTCCCTCTTTCCTCCTTCTGTGGCCCAACTCTCATGAGAAGGAGTTTAAACTTTAAACCCCTTCTCTCTTAGCTCCCCCACCCAGGCCAGCTGGGGAAGGGAAGGAGAGACTTTTGAAGATGCCTCCCCCCCTTTGCTTCCCCTTCTGACATCACTTCCAGTGATGTCAGGGGGTGTGGCATATGCTAATAGCCTAATAGCTCATTAGCATACCATATGCTAATGAGCTCCTGCAGCTGTTTTTCTACGAAAAGACCCCTGGGTAGAAGGAACAGTGGGATGCTCCGTTCACAGGTGTGGCTCTCTTGGTTTTGCTCCCTCCGTCCAGTTGAGGGTGTGTGTTTTTGCTGCGTGGTTCCGCCGCGCTTCAACAAGGGATCGATCGATCGCTCGCATCTCCGCACTGAGTGCTCCTATGCAGTGTGCGATGATGCGCATGCTGAAATGGGGAAAAACCAACGGCACGGAGTCGGGACGGCCCAATCAGACCATCCCGACGCCACGGGAGCGCCCTGGAGCGATCACACAGGGGAAAGTCCGTCCCTGGCCCATAGCAACCCATTTGCTACCGGGCTTTCCCTAGTGTCTTTTTACCCCACTTCTACGGCGGAGCAAAATGGATTGCCAACGGGTGCGGGATGTTTAGCAGATGCTCACGTATGATCACGCCCTTAACATCCGCCTGGCATTCGCGCCTATGGCACGGCTAATTCTGCGTCTGATCGCGACCCTGGATTGCTATGCAGAGACAGGAAGTGGCCAGCCACCCCTGTTCATCTTTTGCCCTGAAAACCCTACAGGGTCACCATAAGCAGGCTGTGATTGGGCCACCTCCAGCTGAGGCTGTCCCGGGCCAAACTGCCCAAAAGCATCCCTGCACCGTTCCCTAGAGAGGGGGGTTCTTGCAGCTGACTCTTCCAGGCTGGGGCTTCGCTTTGGCCTGCCCTGGAGCCTGTGGCTGACCAGCACCAGACCGAGGCTGCACCTGATCACCTGACCATTAGTCTCCTTGTCACAAGAGCTGGACACGGATGACCTTCCAAGTCGAGGCCAGAAATCAGAAGAAGAAGAAGGGTTGTTTTTTATACTCTGCTTTTATCTACCCGAAGGAGTCTCAAAGTGGCTTACAGCCAGCTTCCCTCCCTCTCCTCACAACAGACACCTTGTGAGGTAGGTGGAGCTGAGAGAGCTCTGAGAGAACTGTGACTGGCTCAAGGTCACCTGGCTGCCTTCCTGTGGAGGAGGAATGGGGAGTCAAACCCGGTTCTCTGGGTTAGAGTCCGCTGCTCTTAACCACTCCATCAAGCTGGCTCTCTCAGCCTAACCTACCTCACACTGGCTCCCTCAGAGCTCTCTCTGCCCCAACCTACCGTGATATTTATTTTTAACTTGAAATTGTATTTAATTTGAGAGAGCCAGCATGAAGTAGCGACGAGAGTGTCGGACTAAGGTTCTGGCAGAACCAGCATCAAATCCCCACTCTGCCATTTAAGTTCGCTGGGTGACCTTGGGCCAGTCACATGCTTTCAGCCTAATCTACTTTGCAGAATTGTTGTGAGGGTAAAATGGAGGAGAGGAAAACGATGTGCTGTTTCAAGTCCCCACTAGAGAGAAAGAGAAGTAAATAAAATAAAAATAAGCAAAAATTATTTTATTTTTTACTTTATTTTACAAAATTTATCCCCTGCCTTTCTGTCCTCACAAGGGCCACCAAGAGAACAAACATATTAAAACTTACGTAATAAAAATGTATTTTAAAACCATTAACACCCCCTCCAAAAAACACAGATCATTAAAACAATTAAAACCAGAGCTTAAAAACATACAAATAACATAAACAACAATTAAAACTTGAAATGTTGTTAGGACATTTCCCTATGAAGAAAGGTTAAAACGCTTGGGGCTCTTCAGTTGAGGGGTGACATGATCGAGGTTTATAAGATTATGAATGGGATTGAGCAGGTTGAGAAAGAAGTACCTTTCTCCCTTTCTCACAATACAAGACCTCGTGGGCACTCCATGAAATTGCTGAGCAGTCGGGTTAGAACAGATAAAAGGAAATACTTCTTCACCCAAAGAGTGATTAACAGATGGAATTCACTGCCACAGGAGGTGGTGGCAGCTACAAGCATGGACAGTTTCAAGAGGGAACTAGATAAACATATGGAGCAGAAGTCCATCAGTGGCTATTAGCCACAAGGTATAGATAGGAAATCTCAGTCTGGGGCAGGTGATGCACTCTATTCTTGGTGCTGGAGGGGGCAGCAGTGGGAGGGCTTCTAGTGTCCTGGCCCCAATGCTGGACCTCCTGATGGCACGTGGTATTTTTGGCCGCTGTGTGACAGAGTGTTGGACTAGATGGGCCATTGGCCTGATTCAACATTGGCTTCTCTTATGTTCTCTTATATATATATAAACACCTCTTTCAGAGGCAGGGCCACCAGTCCCTGCATGCCTGATGCAGGTGCTGGAGGTGGATAAATGTAAGAACATTAAGAGAAGCCATGATGGGTCAGGCCAATGGCCTGTCCGGTCCAACACTCTGTGTCACACAGTGGCCAAAGCCCAGGTGCCAACAGGAGGTCCACCAACAGGGCCAGAACTCCAGAAGCCCTCCCACTGTTGTCCTCCGAGCACCAAGAATACAGAGCATCCCTTGCCCCAGACATAGTGTTCCATCTATACCTTGTGGCTAACAGCCACTGATGGACCTCTGCTCCATGGGTTTATCCAATCCCCTCTAGTGAATTCCACATTCTCATTACTCTTTGAGTGAATAAGGGCTTCCTTTTATGGGTTCTCAGCCTACTGCTCATTAAATCCATTGAGTGCCCACGTGTTCTTGTATGGCGAGAAAGGGAGAAAAGTACTTCCTTCTCTACCGTCTCTATCCCCGTGCATAATTTTGTAAACCTCAAACAGACAGGGGTGCCTGTCACCGTCACGCCCTGCTTGTGAGCTTCTCTATAGTGCCTGCCTGGCTACTTTGGTTAGCAAGCAGGACGCTGGTCAAGGGGACCTGGGTCTGTCCCACCAAGGCCGTTCTTGGAATTACTGGTAACAGGATGCCCTGCATTGAGGGGAACGGGAACCGAGGGGTGTTTTCTGGGAGGTTCCCCATTTGCTGAAGCCTGGTGTGTTGCAGGAGGGGTGGGGGGAGACGTTAGCTCGCCCTCCAGAGCTGCTAATTTATGCCAGGCAGGGGTGATGGTCATCCGTGACTCTGGATGCGAGCGAGAGAGCATTTGCGTGCTGTGAGCCAGTCTTGCCTCGACGACTGTGCCAATCTAAACTCCCTCCCCCCTTTGTGCCCGACAGCTGAAGCAGATGGAGATGCAGTTGGAAGAGGAGTACGAGGAGAAGCAGAAGGTGCTGCGAGAGAAAAGGGACCTGGAAAGCAAGCTGGCCACCGTCAGCGACCAGGTACGCCCGTGCAGGAGCCGGCGAGACAATCTGCTCTAGGCTGGGAGGGGCCGATGGGGGCAGGATGGCGGGGAGAGGCAGGCACATGGTGCCATCTTCCAGACCCCTTCACTCCCCCCCCCCCCACTAGGTCAACCAACGGGACTTTGAGACAGAAAAACGGCTGCGGAAGGACCTGAAGCGCACCAAGGCCCTCCTGACAGATGCTCAAGTCATGCTCGACCACCTGAAAAACAACGCGCCCAGCAAACGGGAGATTGCGCAGCTTAAAAATCAGGTAGGCGGGAGTAGAGGGGGGACAGACGCCTCGTCCCGCAGTGGTTTGTCCTCGTCTGTCTGGGCACAAGTTGGCAGAAGGGAAGTGCCAGTGTGAGGAAGCCTGCTGGGCCATGACGCCTGCAGTGGAGGTCTCGTGTTGGAGCTTTCCTGGCACAGGGTCTCCCAACTGGCCTCCCTCCAGAAGCAGATAGAAGGAAGCCGGGTTGGGCACCCTCTGGGAGCAGCGTTGGGGTCGTCCTGTTGGAGCCTGGGAGGGCAGGCCTGGCTTGCTGCAATCCGTGGCAGTTGTTCTGACGGTTGCTTTCCTTTGGGGATATGTGGGGCTGTCCCTACAGCTGGAGGAGTCGGAGTTCACGTGCGCCGCTGCGGTGAAAGCTCGCAAATCCATGGAGGTGGAGATCGAGGACCTGCACTTGCAAATCGATGACCTTTCCAAGGCCAAAGGAGCGGTAAGCACTGCCTTCTGTCTCTCTGTCTTCCCTTAAAAGGCAGAAGGGGGTTTTCCACGTGGTGCTCGGAGGGCAGCCCAGGCAAGCCAAGCGACTCAGCGCCCTTCAGTCTCTGCTGGTTTGCTGTGTGTTCAGTTCTTGCGACCTGGGGCTGTAGGGGGTGGCCCTTCTGATGGCACCTGGGTTTTGGCCACTGTGTGACGCACAGGATTGGACTGGACGGGCCGTAAGAGGATGGGCCGTGAGTGTGGCAGTCAGGGTGCGAGCTCACTTCCTGCCCAGCTTTGCAGTTTTGATTGATAGATGTGTACACCAGTCAGGCATCTTTGTCCTGTGATCTATGTTCTCCCCCCGCCCCCGCTATAGGCAGGCTGCCCACCTTTGACAAAAAGGACAGTGTGCATGTTGGCCCAGTCATTTGTCATATCAGTAAAAAAAAGGAGAAACTGGGGCTTTGGGGGAGGTTTCCCGAGGACGTCACGAGCACTGGCCAATCAATGCCATGCAAAGCTGGCTTCTGCTCTCAATTGCAGGCTTAGCTTTTAGAATTAATCCCTGGAGAAGAAAGGGGATATTGGAGTTGAACTGGCAAGGGGGCTTCCGGATCAGGCCCGCCTTTCCTCCTTCCAGTCTAGGCTGCCACATGCCAGGCGAGTCTTGGCGGAAGTCATGTTTCCGCTTCCCACATGATCGAGGATGGCAAGTCGGGATGTTAGAGCGCCTGCCAGCATTTGCCAGCCATCCCCAGCCAGGGAGCCCATTTCTGACGGTGGGGGTTGCAAGCTGTTTCGTTGGCAGCTCTGCCTCTCCTCCGGTCCGGAGCTAAGGAAGCCTCTTGCTTCAGGCCCGGAGGACACGGGCGATCCAACAGCCGACTTTATCATGAACTAGACCAGCTGTCATTAGAGCCGTGTGCCGTCCACACCTCTTCTGGGGTCTTGGGCATAGACTTTCCCCCCGGCCTGCTACCTGAGCTGCTTTAAACTTGAGGGGACCCCGTTTCCATTCCTCCTCCTCTTCTTTGCCAGCTGGAAGAACAGTTGAGCCGTTTGCAGCGGGAGAAGAACGAGGTGCAGAGCCGCCTGGAGGAGGACCAGGAGGACATGAACGAGCTGATGAAGAAGCACAAGGCGGCCGTGGCCCAGGCGAGTCTTTCTCCCACCTCGCCGCCTCCTGTCACCAGCCTCATCCCCGCCTTGCTCCCTCCACCCTGCTTCCCTCCACCCTGCATCCCTCTTGGAGCCAAGAGTTCATCTCCGTGCGTCATAGAATTCAGGCCAAGGCATGAATTCACACAAATGAGGTCTTACGGCTGTTCCTGGGTGGACTGCAGGCGGAATTTGCATACTTGAACGTCCTGCAGTATCCTCTTTTTAAAAGGCAGGGACAAGGCTAGTAGCCCAGCCTTCTCCAGGATGTTCTAGTTTGCTAGGTGTGGCTATTTTTTTGTTTTTCCTGTAAGGGAAGCACCACAGCCCAGGAGCACAGAGGCCAAAGCTCTTGTTGCCCCCGGCATCTGTGGTTCAGAGGTAAACTGCCTTTGAATGTAGAGCTGTAAAGCAGTTCAGCCCGGGCACAGTTCGACCACTTTCTCACAACCTGCTTGCATGGATTAGGCCTAAGAGGAAGAGGAGGGGAGTGTCTTTGCAGAAGGAATGTCAGAGCAAGGCAGGGGAGCAAGTCACTTTGCCTCTTTGAGGATTGTTCTGGTGCCTGGAGTTGGCGGGGATTTTGGAACAGGGATGAAGGACAAAGCTCATGGCTGGAGAAAGGCAGCTGCTGCAGGGTAGAGTATCTACAGGCCAGGTTTACATCGTCATCGTCATCATTATTATTATTTATTGTTTTAAATTTCTGGATTGCACAATCCCTGAGTACACAAGGCTCTGGGTGATTTACAACAGTTAAAAACAATATAAAATTACATATTAAGATCAACAATCAGTTCTAATTTAATAGTCTCCAGATGGCGTCCATAACTTAATCCGAAACCTACTGTGGGCTGTCCTTCCACCTAGTGGGCAGGTTAGGGAGGAGGCCGAGGTGGGCAGAATGGAATAAAAGGGGGGTTGCCGGCCAATGCTCCCTCTAAGCTATGGAGTCCTATGTGCAAAAATTCTACTTTGTGAGCTCCTGGCATTAAAGTTGTGGGCGAGCGATTTGGCTGCTGCCTGAATTAGTTTGCTCTGGAGCCATCCCTTCCTGAGCGAAGACAAAAAGGTGAGCACCAGAGGCTAAAAAACTGTGAGCTAGCTCACACTCACTCAGCTTAGAGGGAACACTGGTGCTGGCTGTGATGGAAACCATTGCTGACTTCAGCCAAAAGCCTGGTGGAACGTCTCTGCCTTACAGGCCCTGCAGAATCGCATGAAGTCCCACAGAGCCCTAATGAAAGTTGGCAGGGAGTTCCACCAGATCGGAGCCAGGGCCGAGAAAGCCCTGGCTCTGGTCAAGGACAGCCGGATATCTTTAGTGCCAGGGATCACCAGTAAATTGCTCTCAGTGCTCTCCCGGGGACATACCAGAAGAGATAGTCCCGAAGATGACATGCACAGGTCCGCCCCCTGCCCTCTGAGAGAAGAGCAGGCCTAGGAGAGGGAAGGCCAAAAAGATCCCTTTGGGCTTTGGGGGCTCTGACCTGGCAGCTGGGGGCAAAATCCACGGCCAGAATCTGTTCTGCAATCGGCCAAGCCTTGGGGGGAACGCGGGGTCTGTTGGGATGCCTTGGGCCGGAGGCTGACCCTGGGCTTTCTGGCTCTTTGGGCGTCGGCCAGTTCAGACGGATCTTGACTCCCTCATGCTCCTCAGGCCTCCCGGGACCTGGCTCAGATCAACGACTTGCAGTCCCAGCTGGAAGACGCCAATAAGGAGAAACAGGAGCTGCAGGAGAAGGTATTTCTGGGGAAGGAGGGGAGGCAAGCCCCGCCCCCCCGTCCTGTTGTCCTGTGCTGTGATTGGAGGGTCCCACTCTCTCTTCCCTTTGCCAGCTGCAAGGTCTTCAGAGCCAGCTGGAGTTCCTCGAGCAGTCCATGGTGGACAAGTCGCTGGTCAGCCGGCAGGAGGCCAAGATCCGCGAGCTGGAGACACGCCTGGAGTTCGAAAGGACGCAAGTGAAGCGCCTCGAGGTAGGGAATCTCGCGCAGTCTCAGAGCCGTGGAAGGACAGCGGGCTTCCTGCAGAGGCGAAGGGCGCCTCTTGGGCTTGGCTTCCAGAGGCACAACGCTTTCACCCGGGGAGGTCAAGAGCTCTTGGGTAGTCTTGGCTCATGATGCCTCGTGATGCTGGTCTTGCTGTGGTTTTGGGCAGCCCTCCACGTGTCCTGCCGCTGTCTTCTCACTCGCTCTCTCAGTGCCCGGGCAAGGCTGAGCGGAGCACGCCCAGTTCCCCAAGCCGGCTGCTCGGTGCAGAGTGTCATGGTGGAAGAGCCTGAGCTTTCCTTTGAAAGGGGGAACGTGTTGAGTCCTCCTGGCTGCAAAACAAAGCTTGGATAGCAGCAGGCAGCTTCCGTGGAAAGCTTAGAAACCGGGTCGGACCGGGCTGCAATCAGTCAGAGATGGCTCTTCTAACCCCTCCAGTTTGATGTAATGCTTAGGAGCACGGACTCCAGTCTGGGGGGACCGGGTTTGATTCCACACTCCTCCACAGGCAGCTGCTGGTGTGACCTTGGGTCAGTCATAAGTTCTCTCAGAGCTGTTCTATCAAGGGCAGTTCTCTCAAGAGCTCTCTCAGCCCCACCGACCTTACAGAGTGTCTGTTGTGGGGAGGGGAACGGGAAGGAGATTGTAAGCCGCTCTGAGACTCTGAGTGAAGGGTGGGGTATAAATCCAACTCTTCTTCTTCCTCCTCCTCCTCCTCCCTCCCTAGAGGGAGGAACTTGGAAGCAGCTTTAAAGGCTGACAGTGGCTTCTCAAGGCACCAGAATGATGTAGTGGTTGACGTGTTGGTCTAGGACCCAGGAGACCCAGGTTCGAATCCCCACTCGTGCCACGGAAGCTTGCTGGGTGACCTTGGGCCAGTCACACGCTCTCTCAGCCTGACCGACCTCACAGGGCTGTCACGAGGATAAAGCAGAGGAGAGGGGAACGATGTAAGCTACTTTGGGTCTCCGTCGGGAGCTTCTTTTATTTATTTGCATCATATATACCCCCCTTCTCCCTGGGGCTCAAGGTAGATTACATAGCATAAGTCGAATTATGTAGTGTAAGTCAAATGCGGTCAACAGCACAGGACTTCCAATAAAACAAGTGCCCTAGCGCTGGGGTCGCCGAGATCTGAAAGCAAGCAGAAATCCGAAAAGAGAGCCAGAAACAACCCAAAACAAACGAGAAGCATGTAAAAACCTCCAAGAGCTTACAGTAGCCCCTGTAAGAAGAGCTCTGTAAGCACTTGGAGGATCGGCTACATTAGGGGTGTGTCGCCTAATATGCAAAGGAGTTCCTGTTACAAAAAGAGCCCTGCATAAGAGTATCAGAAGGGCCCACAGCACGGAGACAGAGGCGAAAGCCTCCTGCTCTCGTTGCCCCCGGCACCTATTGTTCGAGGTAGACTTTCTCCGAGCGTGGAGGTTCCGATTAACCACCACGCCTGATAGCCGTAGAGGGATCCTCTCCTCCTTCTTGCCCGTGCCTGATTGCCCTCTAAAGCTATCCAAACTGAATTGCCAAACGAATCACGCATTGCGCGAAGGGGGTCTTTTTCTGTGCTCTGCGTGCGCAGCCCGGCATGTGACAGCGGGCCCACTTTGGGGCGTTTTAAAAGGAGGGGAGGGATTCAGTTGACGCACATTGTCACAATCAGTATGTGTTTTGTTTATTGGAGTGGCGCGGGGACCCTGTTGTGCGCAGGGACCCTGTTGTGCGATGGCATCCTCCCCGCCCACCCCCCATTATCTTGTGCCTGTTTCTTCTGTCTTGGGCCAGAAATCTGTCTGTTGCAAGCCACTGGTCGCCTCCCCTAGACCTTTATGTCAGCTCCTCTGCTGAATGCCCAAGAGCACCAACAAACGTGCTGAGGTTCTGTCCTGGACTGTTGGTCTAGGCAGAGCACAAAGGGAGGAGGTGGTCAGATGGAGCAGAGGAAGCCCCCTGCAGGGCCAGAGGACAAGAGGGGCGGTTGAGCCATTTGGAGAAGGGAGGGGGGCACCCGAGCATCTCTGGGGGTTGTGGCAGGCAAGGGGGCTCCCGGGCAGGAGGAGTGGGGGTGCGCTTTGTGAGATGCAGATAGCCTTCTCCCCGCCAGCCCAGCCCAGCCAGCTAGGAACCCTCCCGGCCCAGCCCCACGACGGCTGCCTTCGGGGGAGGCCAGGCGCTCTCTTCTGCTGCACCTGTTAACGGCCCTGCTTTATATTCTGCCTCCGCAGCTCCCGTTTCCGGCGAGGGAGCCGAGGAGCTTTAGAGCTCCCTCTTAATATTTCCGTGCCATTATTTGCCTTCCACCCTCCCCGCCGTCCCCCCCCCATAAATATGCAGGGGACACAGCTCTCAGCTGCCGCAAAAGGATGGAATCTATTTTTCTCCCTACATTACATGCTGTAATTACTTCACACAAAGTTAAATCTATTTTTCCAATTCACCAAAGCCCCCTGATTATTCTGCCCACGCCTGGGGAGAAAAGTTCCTCTCTCTCTCCTTCTCTCCCCCCCCTCTCTCTCTCTCTCTCTCTCTCTCAAAACTCTGCAGCCGCCGCCCCCCACTCCCTCCCGCCCTCCTTTGCAAGCTGGTCCAACCCCCCCCCTCATGTAAATTCATAGTGCCGGGTTCGTTTGTTCCATTAGCGCTCGGCGGGGAGCGATTGGGCAACACTCATTCCTGGGCCCCGGCCTCGGTAATTGCCGCTGTCTGCTACCATTATGCGCAGCAGATGAATATTGATGCGCCAGCCCTGGTGCGCCGCTGCCACTGTCTCCTCTTCACCCAGCTCTGTTCGGGGTGGGGGTGGAGCGTCTTGGCCCCTCGTGGAGGACAGGAAGGTCGGGCCACGGCCAGCGTGCGTGCAGGCTCACGGGTCGGCCTTCCAGCCCAGAGTCACGCCCGGTCGTCCAGCTGGTTGTCTTGGCCTGGGGGCGCAGAAGGTCCCTCCTGGTGAAGCCGGGGAGGCTCTGAGCTACGCTGACCAGAGTCATTCCAAGCAGGAGCCAGCTTTGGATCCTGCTTCCGGGTGGGTGGTGCGGCAGAGGCCCTCGCTCCGGAGAGGCATCCTGCCCTGCCCCTTGGTGGCCGCACTGTGCCTTCAGTTCCCCTCCCCAAATTACAAGTTGGTTTTTATACCTCGCTTTTTTCCACCCAAAGGAGTCTCAGAGCGGCTTACAATCGCCTTCCCTTCCACTCCCCACAGCAGACACCCTGGGAGGTAGGTGGGGCCGAGAGAGCTCTGAGAGAGCTGTGACTAGCCTAAGGTCACCCAGCTGGCTGCTTGTGGAGGAGGACTGGGGAATCAAACCCGGTTCTCCAGATTAGAGCCCGCCGCTCCTAACTACTACACCATGCTGGCTCTCAGGGGTAGGTTTTTATACCCAGCTTTTCTCTAATGGTCTTTATCTGAAGCATCTCTGTTTGTTTTGGATGACTTTGGACTGTTTTCACGAACTGAGTGGCTTAACACTATTTGAAGAAAGTAATCGTCATCATCGTGTTGTAATCACACGCTCTTTGTGACACTTTATATGAAAAGTATTCTACAAATATTTTGGGCATTTCTGTACACAGTTATTGCTGCGTCGGATGATCAGCAGCGATACAGCTCTCACTGCGCCACTCTCCCCTGCTCCTACTTGAAAGCTCCATCATCCAGGACAACCACCCTGATCCACACTACTAGTTGTGCCTGTGCCCCATCGCCACCACATCAGCATGTGCATGCCACCGCTACCCGTGTTGCCACCAGCTAATGTCATAAGAACATAAGAGGAGGCAGTGTTGGATCAGGCCAATGGCTCACCCAGTCCAACACTCTGTCATACAGTGGCCAAAATACCAGGTGCAATCAGGAGGTCCACCAGTGGGGCCAGGACACTAGAAGCCCTCCCACTGTTGACCCCCCCAGCACCAAGAATACAGAGCCTCACTCGCCCCGGAGTCCCTATCTGTACCTTTTGGCTAATATCCACTGATGGACAGCTGCTAAAAGGATAAAACTGTGCCTTTTTGTAGACGCATGTCTTGGGAACAATCCAGAGGGTGGTCTCGAACTAGAGACTCTCATGATCTTCGCCACCCTTGCCAGAAGACGGCACTGTTGCCTCCAGGGGTGGGGCAGGGTTGCTACTACAGCAAGGATCAAGTGACTCCCAGGCATTCAGAGGTTTCCACCTCATCCTCTGAAGCCTTGGATTGAGATCGGGATGGAATCTGAACAGCCTGTTGTTGGACTGGAGACCTGCTGATCTCAGAATGCCAGGCCTGCTGTGCCCACTCACTGCTTGCCAGGACTCCAGCCCTGGAGTGACCACTGAATAAATGAGAACTGGCTCGTGCGGAAGTGGGTCAGGGGGTGGGGGAGGATCCGTCTCTCCTGTGTTCCTAAGCTACAGTGGGTGTGTGTCATGGACCTCTGAAGAAGAGAAGAAGAAGAGTGATTAACATATGGAATTCACTGCCACAGAAGGTGGTGGCAGCTACAAGCATGGACAGTTTCAAGAAGGAATTAGATAAACATATGGAGCAGAAGTCCATCAGTGGCTATTAGCCACAAGGTATAGATAGGAAATCTCAGTCTGGGGCAGGTGATGCACTCTATTCTTGGTGCTGGGTGGGGGGGAGTGGTGGGAGGGCTTCTAGCATCCTGGCCCCACTGCTGGACCTCCTGATGGCACCTGGTATTTTTGGCCGCTGTGTGACAGAGTGTTGGACTAGATGGGCCATTGGCCTGATTCAACATGGGCTTCTCTTATGTTCTTATGTTAAGAGATTGGATTTATACCCCACTCTCCCCTACCCAAAGGAGTCTCAGAGCGGCTTACAAACTCCTTTCCCTTCCCCTTCCCACAACAGACACCCTGTGAGGTAGGCGGGCTGAGAGAGCTCTGACAGGAACTGCTCTTTTTTCAAGAACAGCGAACTATGGCTCGCCCAAGGTCATCCAGCAGGTGCAAGTGGAGGAGTGGGGAATCAAACCCGGTTCTCCCAGATTAGAGTCCGCGCACTTAACCACCACGCCAAACTGGCCTACGGATCACTCCCTTCCTTGCAGAGACAGCCCACTCTCTCTGGACAGACAGCGGGCGCTCTCCTCCATTTCTGTGGCTCTTCACCCCCAGGCGTGAGTCGAGGCAGGGCATGGGGGCAGCCAGAGGAAGAGGACGCAACAGTTTAGAACCAGGGGATCCAGACATAGGGCACACGCACCCCACACACACACACACCTCACACACAATCATCCCCATGCTTTCGGGGGTGGAGAGGCGGGAAGTGGCCAGCCCAAGAGCCGGGTGGAGCCGCTCCCTCCCCCCTGACCTTGCCGCCTCCTCCTCCCATGTCTTCCCCAGAGCTTGGCCACCCGGCTGAAGGAGAACATGGAGAAGCTGACGGAAGAACGAGACCAGCGGACGGCCGCCGAGAACCGGGAGAAGGAGCAGAACAAGCGGCTGCAGCGCCAGCTGCGGGACACGAAGGAGGAGATG
The DNA here is from genome assembly GCA_029375565.1 of Gekko gecko. NCBI lineage: Eukaryota > Metazoa > Chordata > Lepidosauria > Squamata > Gekkonidae > Gekko > Gekko gecko. Next base: position 13,450,313 of record JAPDNY010000016.1, on the reverse strand, counting down.
GCCGAGCTGGCCAAGAAGGAGGCCGAGGCCAGCCGCAAAAAGCACGAGCTGGTGAGGGGGGGGGCGGCGGCGGGCGGTGATCAGGGGGGGGGCAGGGGTCCTTCCTAGGCTGCTGTGCCGTCAAGCGTCTGCCTGTGGGAATTGCGACTCCAGGCGCGGCTGTTCTTCAAGGAACTCTTCCAGTGCAGCATCTTCAGTGCCACCACGTCCCCCCATTCCCCACTCCCATCCCAAGGCCAGGTGACCGGTGTTCCTTCTAAGCTGGGTTAGTGTGAGCTAGCTCAGAGATTTTAAGCCTCCAGCTCAGACATTTCTGTCTTCGCTCAGGAAGGATGGCTCCAGAGCAAACTAATTCATGCAGTAGCCAGATTGCTAGCTCACAACTTTAATGCCAGTAGCTGACAAAGTAGAATTTTTGCTCACAAGGCTCCAGGGCTTACAGGGAGCATTGAAGGTGACTCATGTTTTGCACGTACAGGAAGTGCACCCCCCCCCACACACACAGAAACAGCTCCATAGCCCAAAAAAACCCTCGCTTCCATGTGGAAATTCTTTCAGCGTCCTTCTAAATTCATGTAGATGCTTGTGCCATCCTGGGGAGTTCCCAGATTTTCTGTAGATTCTCCTTTAGCAAAGTTTGGAGATAGGTGCCTGTTCGGTCGACGCACACTTGCTTTCAGCTCTGCGAAGACTGTGTTAATATCTTATAGGAGTTTTTCAGATTTCCCTCCAGTTGTTCCATCTGAATGAGACCGACCGATTTCGCCACAAGTCCCAGACGAGGACCACAAACCGTGTGCAAATCTACATAAGTCCCAAGACTCGATTCTTCCCCTCGTTTATTCAGGATGAATCCAAATTCTCCCTGCCTTCACAACACGATTGTGTCAGGCCCACTAATCCTCCTCTGCGGGTCTAGTTAGGGCCAGTTTTGTCTCTCTCATCTTGCCCCCTCCCCCAACGTGAAGCAGGCTGGGTGTCGTTTCCAAAATGGCCTCTCGTACGCGTATACAACTTCTATTTCCTTTGCCACTCTCACAGTTAGATTACTTAATCATCGTATGGCCTTGTGTGTAGGACAGCCAGGAGATATTAAGATTACCCGGCAGCCAGAAGTTCTAGCTGTTTAGCATTATGCGCCACTAGGTGGCGAGCCAGGCTTGTTTTTAAGGGTGTTTCAGAGGTGGTTTGCCATTGGCTGCCTCTGCATCATGACCCTGGTATTCCTTGGAGGCCACCCTTCCAAATACTAGCCAAGGCTGACCCTGCTGAGGTTCCAAGATCTGATGAGATCGGGCTAGCCTTGAGTTATACGGGTCACTTCCCCCCCCCCCCACCCAAAACCCCCCACAGTTTTAAAAACAGGGTGGGGTTGGTGGAAGTGGGATGTCACAAGTTTGGCTAGTCATCACCTCGCACAGCCAGATGAACCAGTTTCCTCTGAGCTTAGCTCTCATGAACACATGGACCCCTGAATCAGACTATTGTCCCATCAAGGTCAGTGTTGCTTAGACTGGCAGCAGCCCTCCAGGGTCTCAATCAGAGGACTTGTACATCACCCAGTGCCTGGTCCTTTTTGAACTGGAGGGGCCGAGGATTGAACCTGGGACCTTCTGCCTGCCAAACAGATACTCTGCCACTGAGCCACAGTAAAAAAGAAAGTTTGCTTACGTGGACTACGGAGGCGGCCCGGCTGCTCCAGTTGTGTTTTGGCCGTACTTACCCCCAAACGTCAGATATGTTAGAAAAAAAATCTGTTGGGAAAGTTCCTCCCTGCTACAAGCTGGAATGCCGGGACCCCGGGGACCTGGCCTGCCCCTTAAGGAGTGAGGGCGTCAGTGATGCAGACTCCCACACGAAAAGGGGGTGCCTTCAGCAAACGACACTGCTTCCTGCAGAGCAGATCGTCCCAGCTGCCAGGGTTTTCCTTTCCAGGGAGTAGATGAAGGGAGTCGGGTTGGTGTAACATGTCTGGGAGGCAGGAGAAGTCTGGCTCGGTACCAGAAAGCCTGGCCTATAAGACGACTCTGCAGAAAGAGGGGTACAGCTGGCTGGGGAAACCACAGAGGCTAGCGATTCAGTGGACCGGGCCGGGTGGAAGATCTGTGTCCTGGATCTGAGGCCGTGGAACATGGCCCAGGCAAGGCAGCAGACACTAAAGCGTACCCGAGATGCAGGCTTGTGAGGGCTCTTTAGAGCGTCCCTTTCACCCCTTCTCACAGGAGACCCTCTCCGCATCTCACACACCCGTCGCACAGCCGTCGTTATTGTTGTTTTATTTAATCTAACTTTTATTGTCAATGTGTCGTTAAACATAATACAACAATAACATCAAAATACAGTACTGAAGGCTATAAGGTACAAAGTGCATAGTAGATTATTACGAAAGTGAATAATGTCTCAGCTATTTTTGTTGCCGATACTTTTAAGCAGTGTTGGAGCGAGTAAGTTGGACTAAGGACAATAGACTTAATTCAGGAGTAATAGAACACAGATCTCAAAGCTTAACAGACAGAACACAACCAAACATTGCAAGCAGTGAGGTAAACGAAGAATTAAAAGATAGAGCCGTTTTAGATCAACTGGATTGTGAGGTGGTAGATCTGTGCAGGTGATAAATTCCATAAAGGGGAACCACTTCTCTGTGAAATTGGAGGATTTGGGAAAGAACGCCGATCCTTGCAAGCGATCTGTGATCTTTTTCCAGGGTGAAGAGGTCCCAGGCTTTTTTAAGCCAGCAGGAACGTGGGGGGGCAGCCGTTGTTTTGTGGCTAAGCATTCTGGCCTGCGTTTTAAGGTGCTGGCGGGGCTTCACCGTTGGGCTTTGCCACTGCATGGCACGATTCACGAATGGAGTGTACATTCTGGAATGCATACTGTGTTCTCTGGCCGCATGTAGCAGTCGACAAGTCAGCAGAGAAGCGGCCGGATTCATTCATGGGAGTTCAGCCACGGCTATTGCTAAACTTCCGAGCAGGCCCGGCCCCAGGTTTCTGGGCGCCCCAGGCAGAACTGCCTGGGGCGCCCACCCCACCGGGGATGCCAACCTCCCGGTGGGGCCTGGAGATGGCCCAGCGCCTGGAAGAGCCAGGGAAGCGGCGGGCTTAGAAGCCTCCCCTTCCCTCCCAGCAGGGGCGGCGTGCGCGGCTCTCCCGGGTGTCTCGCAGCCGCGAGGCACCCGGGACAGCTGGGGAAGGGGCGGGCTTAGAAGCCCCCCCTTCCCTCCCAGCAGGGGCGGCGCGCGCGGGGCACCCGGGACAGCCGGGGAAGGGGCGGCGCAAGGCACCCGGGACAGCCGGGGAAGGGGCGGCGCGGCTCTCCCGGGCCCCTCGTAGCTGCGAGGCGCCTGGGAGAGCCGGGGAACGGGCGGACTTGCAACGCCCGCCCCTTCCCTCCCAGCAGCGGCGCAGGCTCTCCCGGACCCCTCGCAGCTGCGAGATGCCCGGGGAGAGCTGGGAACGGGCGGGCTTGGAATGCCCGCCCCTTCCCTCCCAGCGGCGGCGCTGGGCTTGGGAGGGCCGTGGGGGGGGGGTGGAGAAGCCGCTCCGCCGCCGCCTGCCCGCCCCGCGGCCCAGCCCAGCAACCGCAGCCCCGTGGTGGGCTTGGGAGGGCAGGGGTGGGGGTGGGGGAGAGAAGCCGGCTTTGGGGAGGGCGGCGAGCTCCGCTGCCACCTCCTGAGCCCCGGCGGGGCGCTCGGGGAGGCGGTGGGAACAGTGGGGGGGACTTTTTCTGGGAGGGGCCGGGGCGCGGTTTGGCGCCCCTGCAGCCGGTGCGCCCTAGGCGAGCGCCTAGCTCGCCTAGTGGGCGAGCCGGCTATGCTTCCGAGGAACCTTCTCCCACCCCCAGCCTGGATCCCCGCAACCCAGTTTGAAACTCCCTGTAAGGAAGTGGAGTCTCGGGAGTGCAGAGGGCTCCGGAGGGGCCAGCAGAACAGGGAGCCCCTGGCGGGCTGGAAGGCTCGCGGCTGAGGTCAGCTTCCACGGGGCAGTCCCTGGTCCCCAACCGGAGTCTTCCTTTTTCTCACCCAGGAGATGGACCTGGAGAGCTTAGAGGCGGCCAACCAGAGCCTGCAGTCAGACCTGAAGCTGGCCTTCAAGCGGATTGGGGACCTGCAGGCTGCGATCGAGGACGAGATGGAAAGCGACGACAACGAGGATCTGATCAACAGGTGAGCAGGAACCGGGGGCGGGCGAGGGGGGAGTACACCTCCCAGAAAGGAACACGCTCTGCCCAGTCGGTTCTCTTCCCCGGGCCCCAAACCCATGAGAGCCTTTCATGGCCAGCATTCGGCTTCTGACAACAAACAACCAGACACTGTCCACGTGAGGGCAGGCGTCCTCATCCAGTACTTGGAGGTAGACTGCCTCTGGACGTGGAGGTTCTGTGCCATATGCTGGCTAATAGCTGTGGACAGGCTTATCCTCTTTGTAAAACTATCTTGGTAGGCAGCTCTTGCTATCTTCTTGCCCCACTCTAAATTTTGCTGGAGCTGAAAGTGGGTGTGCGCGCCCCCCATCTCAGTCCATCCAGCCCTTCTCTTGACTATCGGGATGATCCCTAAGAGTCACTGAAGAAGATTTCCTTCCACTCCACCTGCACGCCTGGTTCCTGTTACGCCTTCATTCCACCTGGCTGGATCCCCCCACCCCATTCCCCGTTTTGTTGGTTCATTTTGCTTTCTGTTCATTTTCTCCTCCTCCCCCGCTCCCCAGTTTGCAGGACATGGTGACAAAGTACCAGAAGCGCAGGAATAAGCTGTGAGGATGAGTTTTGTTTTCCCCGGGTTTCCAGAAACTCGTTGCTGCCCCCTAACCTCAAGCATGGCACGGGGGGCTCGGGCCATGGTGCCCCCCCCATATAGTTGCACGCCCCTTCTGCATGAGCATTAGCTTGACACCCTAACGGCTTGCTGTGTCCCAGCACAGCTCCTGGGGGGAGGACGTGTGCATGAGAGACCATCACAGGCCTTGCTTGGTCTTTGGTGAAGAGCAGAATTCAGGGCGTTTTGCAGCGGTGAAGGGCGGCAGCCCTGTTGCTAGACCTTTTTTGTTGGGGGGGGTGGAATTGGACCTGCTGGCGAGGGGTGGGGAGCGAACTGACCATTGCCACTGGCAGCTCCGTCTGCCTGGTGGCTCACTCCAGAGCACTCCGATGGTAGCCTCAGCGATAGGGAGACGAGCTCAAGTCCCCCCACGACTCAGGCTCCCATTGGAGGGGAAGGAGAGGGGTGACTACCGCGTGGCCGAACCGGGTCTTCCTGCTTCCATAGCGGGATTCTCAAAGTTTGAGAAGCTGGCTACAGAAGCAGGAAGAGCCAGTGAGGTCACACCGAGGCCGCCCCTCTCCTTCCCCTCCTGCTCGGCCACAGCCAGAAGCAAGAAGACCCAGGGAGGCCGCACGGTGGCCACGGCCAAGTAGGAGGGGAGGGAGAGTTGTGGCCAGTGTTCTCTCTAAGCTGAGTTAGCATGAGCTAGCTCACAGTTTTTTAGCCTCCAGCTCACACACATTTTTGTCCTAGCTCAGGACGGATGGCTCTAGAGCAACCTAATTTATGCGGGAGCCAAATCGCTCGCTCACAACTTTCATGTCAGTAGCTCACAAAGTAGAATTTCTGCTCACAAGACTCCACCGCTTAGGGGGAGCTTTGGGCACGGCCCCATCGGGTCTTCCCACTTCCGCAGACAGCTTCTCAAACTTTGAGGAGCCAGGTGTGGAAGCAGGAAGACCCGGCAAGACCTTTCCCCTCCTGTGGGGGGCATTGCCCTTGTTGCCCCCCCACCCAGTGACTACGGGCATGAATGGCAGGGAAGCCAAAGGGACCCGACGGCTTTGTCCTTCCTAGTGGGCAGACCCAGGGAAGCAACAGCTGCCCTCGTGGCAGGCATGCAGCCGGCATTTGATTCAGATGTGTTCATTTCCAGAGGACACCTTAGTCAGCCTCTGCTGGGACAAAGAGGAAAGCACCACCTAAAGAGGGGCACGACCTTTGCCTGTTTGCTTTGCGGCTCCTAGGTATGGTAATGGGGTGGGGGACTAAACTTCTGCTGTTGGTCGGGAAGTGGCCCTGCGTGGAAGTCCTGCCCAGTGTGACAGATGTGTCCACCTAACTACGTAACATGTGTGTGAACGCAGCATATGTTAGGAAGAACTTCCTGACGGAGCAGTTCACCAGTGGAACAGGTTTCCTCGGGAGGTGATGGGCTCTCCTTCTCTGAGGGTTTTTAAGCAGGGGGAAGATGGCCATCTGACAGCAATACTGACTCTGTAAATTGAGGCAGATCGTCTGTGTGTGTGTGTGAGAGAGAGAGAGAGAGAGAGAGGAGGAAGGGAAGAGCCCGTGCTCAGCTCTTACGGCCCTTTCTTATGCGCCCAGGGTAGTGCCCATCGCGACTTGGGGGACAGGAAGGAATTTTCCTCTAGGCGAGATCGGCCGAGGGATCCTGAAGGGTTTCTGCCTTCCTCTGGGCGCAGAGCAGGAGTCAGTGTGGAGTGGGGGGAGAAGGTAGCTGTGAATTTCCGGCACTGGGGTCCCTTCCAGCTTTATGTTTCTGTGTTCTGAAGCAAGTTGTAGAAGTACACAGACCTGGGAGCCAGTCTTGGCTGCAGATACCTTCAGGTGCAAAGCCAGGTTTTGCAGCTGGATAACGTGGGAATGGTGATAGGGTTTTTGGGGGCGTCATTTTTTGGGTGCTAAATGGGGGCACCCCTTTGGATCTCCACTTCACAGCCCAGCACTGGTCACACCTTTGTTCTCAGCCCCTGGGGTGATCTGGCGGCGGGGAGTCTTGGGCAGCCCTCTGGGTTGAATTTGGCAAGGCCTCTTTTTCTTGAGCCACGGATGGGCCTGGCTGGGCTGTGGCGGGATCTGTGTCGGCTAATGATAAATGTAATTGTGTGTAGCAGTGATAGAGGGCCGCTAGAGCCTTGTTGTCACACACAATTAATGTCCCCCACAGTTCAGTCTGCGTCTGTTCGTTCCCTGGTGATTTGGATCCCAGTTAACTAATGGCACGCTAGCCTGGACATAAATTGCCTTTGACATGAGGTTTAATTCCGACAATTTAAAATCTCAGCTGCCCCCGAGTTTGTTTACGGGCCTTCTTGGCTTTTTTTCAAGGCAAAAAATAACAAACTGCCTCCCGGCATTTACTCCCGGAGAGGGAGACGTGTTCGGCTGATCGAGAGGAGCTCCTTGCTTTGAATTTAGCAAGAGGGGTTTGGATTCGGGGGAGACCGCTGGTCCTCCGCGCCCTCCTCAAACGGAGAGTAAGCCCTCGGCGCAACGGAGAGCACGGAGAGCACGTTCGTTTAAGATCGCATTAGGCGCTTCCTGCAAAGTTTCCTCGGGGTCTGTGGAGGCGATTCCACTTAGCACTGCAGGAAGCCACGAGGAGAGTTATGGAGCCCGGTAAGGCGGGAAGAGAAACAACATTCCGATTTACTTATAGATACAGTTGTTATTGCTGTAATCTTAATGAAAGTGGTAAACAGCACCGTTATTAGAGGGGAGATTTATACGAGCCCGGTTTCCCACATGCAGGAATAGATTCCCCGGCACCACCATGCGTACAGCACCTTTGTGCTCAAGGCAATCAATACAGTTATGAACGCCACTTATAAATTAGAGGATTTAAACCGGATGGGGCCGCCGCTTACGCCTGCGTATAAATCAGGCCACACTCTTCGCTTGTGTGCGCAGGGAGGCTCATTCGCGCCGGGCTGTAAATTCTCCCCCACCCCCCACCCCCAGCCAAGTTGCCGCTGCCGTGCCGCCTGCTAAACTCCAGTTTACTCGGGATGGCAGCATCCCTCTTCCCGGCCGTTGCCTTAATTTGATGCTCGGCAAGAGGAGGGCCGTAAAAACGGAGCTGGCCGTGCTCCCTGCCTTCCCCTCACAGCCAAGTGGCGCTGAAATATCCCCTTCTCTCCAGTGGCTGCAATGCCTTCTCTTCCTTTTATTATCTATTCTGGGCCATAATTCTGGGTTTCTCTCCTGGCAGTACAGAGGGGGAAAGAGATTTATGCCAGGAATTGAGGGGAGTGGGGTGTGAGGCGCTTGCTTTTTAAAAAAAACACACACAAAAAACACACCACGAGCCTGTCAAATTTGGCAGCGGGAAGAGTCATTTAATTCCAGAGGGGGAAGAGCCAGCCCTGAGGGAGCGGGGGAGGGGGCCACGAGGCTGGTTTCTAACCATTATCTTCAGACATCCCTCGTTTTGAGCCATTCTCCGTTCCCCCCCATCTTTTTTTTTAAAAAAAATCCACCATTTCCATTGCAAGGTCCCCCATATCTCCCCCCCCCATTCATACTTATGGGGGTTACATAATCCTTGCCCTAGATGCACATATTGGTGTTATACCATCGTGGCTGGCACCGTTTTCTTCTTTTCCTCCCCCTTTGCGCTTCGGCCCCCTCCTCGCCCTGTCCGCGAGACGGCAACACAGCCCCGAGTGGGTACAAAGAAAATTATTGACGCCATCTGAGATTTATGTAATTGACTTACAGATTTTATCAATTTGAACATTGTTTTAACTGTTGTACATCACCCAGAGCCCTGTGTGTGCAGGGACTGGGCGATTCACAAATCTAAAGTAATAGATAAATAAATAAATGCCGGATAAATGGAGGTAGTGGCCTCCGACGCTGAGAATCGTACTTGGGACGTGGACAGTGTAAGAGATCTGCACACACACACACAGTGGCAGATTATCCGTTAAGCAGACTAAGCACGTGCGTAGGGCACCAGGGCCAAAGGGGGCACCACAAAGTTAGGAAAAGGTTGAAAAGAAAAAAAAAAGAATGAAGATTTGTAAAAAAAATAAAATTGATAAAACTAGTGCAAATTGATCATGGTGCACCCTAGGGTTATCTTCTATTTTTTGTTGGCGAGGTGCAGTGTCATAGGCTACAACCTGCATTGTGTATCTGGTTGGACAGGTCAACAACTAAAATGGACTGGGTCAGTGTGGAAAGGAGGGGGACAGCAAGATTGGTCAGCGCTGAGGGCACCAGGGAGCCTTAATCTGCCCCTCCATACACCCCCCACACACCATTTCTGATCCAAGAGGATCCTTGGCCCCCTCCCAGGCTGCAATTGCCTGCATTTTGGGGAGATAGGGAAGCCATGACGGTTACCTTGGAGTGTCGTCCTGCACTTAAGACACTGTCGCTGGTGTGACTGGAGACTGTTGGGGGCCGGATGGGAAGGGGTGCAAGCGAAGTCAGAGATTCAGGGAGGAACTCGGATTTAGAGAGGGGTTTTTGACTGGGAAGCTGTACCACTTCCTAGCCTGGGGGCAGACTGGCAAAGCTGATCCAGGAGGACAAGAACAGGCAGGGAGACTCGGGAACAGTGTCGGGCTGACGAGGGAGACTCGGGAACAGTGTCGGGCGGACGAGGGAGACTCGGGAACAGTGTCGGGCTGACGAGGGAGACTCGGGGACAGTGTCGGGCTGACGAGGGAGACTCGGGAACAGTGTCGGGCTGACGAGGGAGACTCGGGAACAGTGTCGGGCTGATGAGGGAGACTCGGGAACAGTGTCGGGCTGACGAGGGAGACTCGGGAACAGTGTCGGGCTGACGAGGGAGACTCGGGAACAGTGTCGGGCTGACGAGGGAGACTCGGGAACAGTGTCGGGCTGACGAGGGAGACTCGGGAACAGTGTCGGGCTGACGAGGGAGACTCGGGAACAGTGTCGGGCTGACGAGGGAGACTCGGGAACAGTGTCGGGCTGACGAGGGAGACTCGGGAACAGTGTCGGGCTGACGAGGGAGACTCGGGAACAGTGTCGGGCTGACGAGGGAGACTCGGGGAACAGTGTCGGGCTGACGAGGGAGACTCGGGAACAGTGTCGGGCTGACGAGGGAGACTTGGGAACAGTGTTGGGCTGACGAGGGAGACTCGGGAACAGTGTTGGGCTGACGAGGGAGACTCGGGAACAGTGTCGGCCTGACGAGGGAGACTCGGGAACAGTGTCGGGCTGATGAGGGAGACTCGGGAACAGTGTTGGGCTGATGAGGGAGACTCGGGAACAGTGTCGGGGTGACAGAGGTGACTTAGAAGAGGTTGTGTCTGAGGCCATCCCTGATGGCCGGAGATCCTTGTGAGGTGGAGGGTGAGCACCTGGCCACTGTTATGGAGGCTGTAGGGTTCTTTCTGCCCTTGGAAGGGGGATGGAGTGGAGGATTAGGGGATGATTCCCTTTCCTTCCTGGGACAGGGAGTGCACCAAGCATGGGCGGCGGCGGGGTGGGGTGGGGGTAGGGCTTGCCTTTGTAACACCAATTAACCCTTTCTTGGCCAGATGTTTTCGTGCATGCCAAACGAGTGCTGTAGGGTCCCTCAGAGGGTGGGCACTGATCCTCCTCTTTCTTTTTCTCCACTGCCATTTTCAGTGAGGGCGACTCGGACGCCGATTCAGAGCTAGAAGACCGCGTGGACGGCGTGAAGTCCTGGCTCTCCAAGAACAAAGGCTCTTCCAAAACGGTCTCCGAGGACGGCAGCTTGAAGAGCAGCAGGTTGGCACGGTGGGCTGGGGCTTCCTCTCCCGCAGGGTGGTCCTCCTCAGGCCTCCCTCCTCCCCTTCCCCCGGGGGAGCACAGATACAAGCGGCCAGAGAATTCCGTCCTTACTGGGTTGCTTTTACCTACATTGGATGCTTTAGGAGAGGAGTCCCCAACCAAGCCAGTTTGGTGTAGTGGTTAAGTGCGCGGACTCTAATCTGGGAGAACCGGGTTTGAGTCCCCACTCCTCCACTTGCAGCTGCTGGATGACCTTGGGGAAGCCATAGTTCTGTCAGAGCTGTCCTTGAAAAAGAGCAGTTTCTGTCCGAGCTCTCTCAGCCCCATCTACCTCACAGGATGTGTGTTGTGGGGAGGGGGAGGGAAAGGAGCTTGTAAGCCGCTCTGAGACACCTTTGGGCAGTGAAGGGCGGGATATAGATCCAATCTCTTCTCTTCTTCTACCTCCCAGGGTGTCTGTTGTGAGGAGGGGAAGGGAAAGGAGTTTGTAAGCCGCTCTGAGACTCCCTTGGGTAGTGAAGGGCGGGGTATAAATCCAATCTCTTCTTCTTCTTCTTCTTAAGCCTGTGGGTGCTTTGGAAATTTTGGGGCTGGGAGGTGGGTGCCGCCCCAGATTGGCCGCCACGGGGTGCTGAGACCAATCACAAAAGCTGGGAGGTGGCAAACCAAGCATCTTCCAGTGCTTTTTCAGCACTGCTGCTGCCTGCAGACCCAAAAGTGCCAGCTCCTGGGTTCTTCCGAAGCCCCCGCCACAGTTAGGTGGGGAGAAGGCCAGGGCTGGCCCTTTGCTTTGGGAAAGAGCATGTGGATGTCAGGAAGCCCATCGGTGGAGACGAGTGTTTTTGGGAAACAGCCCCCGCGAGTGTGTTTCTTGCAGTGAGACCTTTTCGCATCTCAGGTTCAGGAGATTTCACACAAGCCCAGATCTTGAATTGCCTGATTCCAGATGATGACGTTGATCATTTTAAGCTGGTGGAGAGGAATGGCGCGTGCCATTCCTAAAGTCATCCTACAGAGCCCGGCCCTGAGGTCAAGGCGGTAGAATTGGGGGATGTCCTGTAAGGTGATGGCCAAGGTCTTGAACCAGGAAGTCCTGAGTTTCAGATCCTGCTTCGGTTGTGAACTTGTCCAAGGGCCCTGGGCAAGCAGCTGTCTCACAGTTCCTTCTGGCATGCACCCCCCCCCGATATGGGCCGAGCAAGATGCAGCCACAGCCAGGATGTGGACCGATTCCCTTCCGCCATGTCTGCACGAGGGCTGCTTAATTTTTACTTCCACAAGCCAATCACTGTTTGAGTGAAGAACTACTTCTGTGTATCTTGAATCGGCTGCCAGTCAGTTTTGTAAGGGTGGCTACAGCATTACGGAAAAGGGAGGAAAGATGCTCTCTGGGCATTTTCTCTGTGTGTTGCACAATTTCGTAGGCTTTGTTCATATCTGTACCTGAACCTTCTCTGCACCTGCTCATCCCTGGGCCTTTTCTCCTTCCTCCCGGGATCTGTCTTGTTTGATTTTAGTTCCCACTTTTAGACCCCACCGTTGCCAAAGTGGATTCCGAGAGGCTGCTTAACGTAATGAAAACAAGTCTAAATCAACATTTTAAAAAGGAAGCAAAACCTAGTAAAACCATAAAACAAATAATACGTGCTCACAGTGTAAAAAAAAATGCTTCCTACCTCGAAAGAAATTACAATAGATATGCAGATGAAATTAAGGTGCGACAGCTAACTGTCTGACAAGAGAGGCCTGGCAAAGCCCATCCGCTTTATAGGGCAGGTTGCTGGTGCAGGAGAAGTGTCTTGGGAAGGGTCTGGGTAAATGAGAGAGAACATCACGCCCCCCAGTGTCAGGACCTTGGGTAGTCCAGTGCCAGACAGGTTGTAGGGGAGGGCATTCTGCATCTAGGGTGCCACTACTGAGAAGACCCCGCCCCTGAGACGACATCACCCGAGCTCAAGATGTGGCCAGAAAGCTGGGCGGGGCCTTGGAAGAGTGTCTTGATAGGCAGGCAAGTAAGGATTGTGGTACTGCAGCTGGGCTGGGAGAAGAGCCCCTGGGGGGGTAACTGAGTGTGGTGGGCTCAGGGGGAGGATTCAGCCGCCCTCCTTCCCCTATAAAACAGGGCCCTGGTTCCAGAAGGTGCAGACGTGCCCACAGGCAAGCCAGACTGTGGCTGCATCCTACTGACACTTCTGTAGATCATAGGTGTGGAGCTCTCTCTCTGAACATCAAGGATCCTTCTCTCCTCTTGCGGAAGCGCTGCTTGTTGGCCTAGCCGTGGGAGGTGGGAGGTTATTCTCCGTGTCTCTTGGGTGGTGGCCACCAGTCCTCTCCCTGGCCAAGTGGGAGGGCAGCATCCCCCTGCCCCCTTGCATCTTCCGTGTCATCTCCAATCCTGGCTCCCTCCCGGGCAGGGAGAACTTCCCATCCCTTGCAGCCCGTCCCGGGCTGCAACGCTCCTTCTCTCTGGGACGTCCAAGAGGGACCGTTGCCAGGATGGCCCTCGTGTCCCAGAAGGCAGTGGACTTTCCCTGCGAGTCCAGCCCCAGCCAGGCCTGCTGTCCCCCCAAGTCACTTAGCTGTGACCCTCTGAGGCTGCTGAAGGCTTATCCTCCTGGGGAACCACGGGCACCGTGCCAGCCGTTCCTGCCCTCGCAGCCGAGTTCCGTCTGGATTTGCCAGCCTCTGCTCGCCGCTTGTGGGCTGATTCATTCCATCTTCAGCAACAGACGCGAGGCCGGTAGCGAACCCTTGGCCTTCCTCGGGCCACTTGGGCGAGCCGGTTCGGTGCTCCGCTTGCCAGTGGGTGAGGCAGAAGCTGTTGTGTCCCTACGCCTTTGGGAGCCCGGCAGGATTGCAGCCCCCTTGGGATGGCGCCTACCCCTGTGGCGGGAGGGGGCCAGGCCACACGGAGAAGCCGGAAACAAAATCTGGCGGGTATTCAGGAGCCATGGCCGCAGGTGCAGGACGGGACCGCTGGTTGGGCGTGGGACCTTGTGGCAGACCACTCCCCCTTCCCTCTGTACAGGCCCCGCCCTTCCGTGGGATTCCCCCCCCCGCCGCCTGCTCCGCTCCAGAGGCGGCCGTCATGAATAGCCAGACTGGCTCCAGAGGGGACTCGGAGACCAGTGGCCCTGCTGAGGACGGCTCAGCTGAAGCTGCCCCCCCGCTCCCCTCCCCTTCCCCATCCCTTGGAAGTGACCAGGAACCAGACCGGGCTATTTATAGGACACCTGTTGCCATGGCAACCAGCGGCACGGAGCGTGGAAGCCTGACGCTGATGGCGCCGGCAGAGGCGAGAGAGCCCAGCCTGCCTGCCTGCCCGCCCGCCCGCCTGCCTGCCGGGTGTTGCCAAGTGCCTTTTGTGCTGCTCAGAAGTGGCAGGAGGTGCCAGGCTCCCTCTTCGGCACGCACCGGGAAGGGCCCCCACCCAACACACACGCACACGCACACACACAAACCCGCAGGCCCTCCTCCCCCCCCCCCGCCCGCCCGCCCGCCCCGTCATCTCCAGCAGCTCCCACAGCGAGTGAGGCGCTTCCCCGACCAGGGACTGATCTGGATAGGTCTCCACGGGGTCCCCCATATGCCGGGGTTCGGGTGCCTTCCCTCGCCCTGGCCCTGTCCGTGTGCGGGCCAAAGAGGGGAAGCGCCGGCGCAGGCTCCAAATTGGTTCCCTTTGTCGGTTGGTTTGTTTTGCTACGGAAGGTGATGCCTTCTTCCCCCCACTGCCGGGAGTCTGTTGTTGCTGTGTGTCGCCAGCCAGTTGACAACAAAATGAAGTCAATGCCGTGGGGCCGGAACCGTAGAGTAAGGCCACGGTGTGTCCCCCCCCCCCCCGCATATGCAGCAGCGTGGGCCCGCTTTCTCCCGGCCTCCCCACATGGCTTGAATGAGCGCCTCTCACTTTCCCTCCTCCCCTCCCCGCCATCAGATCAGCGGTGCCTTCGGTCGCCAGAGAGGGCAAAGAGGCCAAGGAGACGGAGGAGCGGCCCGCGTCAGTCATGAGTTCCCTCAGCTACAGGAAGCGGACCAACCTCAAGGACTCCATCGGGGGCAAAGGGGACGAGGAGACCCTCTTCTCCACCCTGAGCGAGCGCTCCGCCTCCCCCGACCGCTCCTTCCGCAAGGCCAAGCGCCACTCGGCGGCCGGCGCTTTGGAGGAGGCCGGCGGTTCCCTCGCTTCCTGGAAGAAGCCCGCCGGGGCCGGCGACCTGGAGGAGAGGGGCTCCGTCTTCTCTGAGGCCGGCAGCCAGGCCCGCAGGGGGCTGGAGAAGCGCTGCTCCCTCTCAGCAGCCGAGCTGGACAAGGCTTCGGTCCTCTCCGCCCCGGTCAGCCGCGGCGGCGCCTCTTGGTGCGGCCTGGAGCCCCACGAGGACGACGCCCGGTCGTCCCTCAGCTTCACCTTGTCCAGCCCAGGGAGCCTGCGGCGGAGCGCCTCCCGCCTGGACGACCTCAGCCCTTCCCACAGCCGCCCGGCCTCTCGCCTCTCCTTGGGCCGCTCCGAGCTGGACGACGCCTGCAGCCTGGCCCCGAGCGACTCCCGGTCCTTGTACAGCCAGCACTCGCTCAGCCGCAGCCTCTCCGTGCCCCCGCGGCCCCGCACCGCAGCCTCGGATGAGCTGCGGGCGGAAGACCCCGACATCCGGCCCGTCAGCCACCGCAGCTACCTGGACCCGGACCTGGAGGCGGCCATCCACGAGGTGCTGAACTACAAGCCCGTCAAGTTCAAGCGCTCCAGCCTGGATCCGGACTCTGAGGACGAAGATGACCGGAGGAGCGTGAGGAGCACCAAGAGCGCCCTGGTGGAGACGCCCGAGCACCCGGCCGGCAGCCTGCGCAGGTCTGCGTCCGCCATGGATTTCTCCCGGCCGCACAGCTCGAGGGGCAAGAGCCGGCGGAGGAGCAGCAATTCCTCCAGCAGCTCCTCCTCCTCCTCCCCGTCCCCGGAGAGGCAAAGGAAGAGCTCCAGGAAGCACTCCAAGAAGTCCAAGAAGAAGAAGAAGAAGCACCAGCGGTCCTCTTCGGAGTCGTCCTCCGGCTCCTCATCTGGCTCCACCGTCTCCTACCGCAGCAACTCCAGCATCAAGAAGGGTCCCAAGCGGGGAGGCCCGGCCTCGGAAGAGCAGGACGCCAACGGTGCCAGGGAGGGGCAGGAGGCGGGGAAGTCCAACAAGCAGCTCAAAAGGAGGAGAAGCAGCGCAAGAAGCAGGTGGACAGCCTCATGATGAAGTACCTCTACCGGCCGGAGAGCGACTAAGGCAGGTGGCATGGAGTGCCGGGCATGGGCAGAGTGTGCCAGACTAACCCTCTTAACCGGGGAGGGGAGGGGAGGGGCTCGGATCCTCCCCTGGATCGGTGGCACTTCCGTTTAACCCAACTGGAAGGATGTCCGGTCACCCTCCTGCATGCCGGCGACGGGCGGACCCGTTTTGAGTTGTCCGTAGTTCACAGACTTATCCAAAGCATGGGCGTGTCTCTGGTAACTAATCCAGCCTGCCTTGTCTCCTAATTGCTGGTTGGCGGATGTGGTTTCTGTGTTGCTAGGCAGGGCCCCTTCGATCGACGCTGAGCCAGGACCGATTGCACCTGACCCGTGTGGCGGTAGATAGGATTTAAATGCCAGGCCTCTCTGTGTGCCGGGAGAGGGTTTGCCTGCTGGGAGACACTCATAACTTGCCTCTCGCCTGCCTTGCCACACCCCGCTGGCAGTTTCCTCCTTGGCAGCGCCAAAGGAGAAGACGCTGCCAGCATTTGACGCCACTCTTGATGGCTGTCAAAGGCCTTGTGGCATGAGCGTCTCCCTTCCCTTCCTTTCCCCACCAGCATCTTTCTCCCCCAAGGATTAGCTGCTGCCGGGAGCAGGACACCGAGAAGCCTTAATCCGCTCGGCAGCCTTTCAGGAACTGGCAGTGTGTGTTTCTCATGCAATTAATGGGCCACTGTGTGCTCCGGACTCTCTTCTTCCTTCTCCACCCTGGTCGTGCCCTGGGGATTAACTGCTGGGAGGAGGGTGGGGGTGAGGGAGCTCTCCAAAGCATTTTTTAAATGGGGGGGGGTGGTGAGGCCCTTTTCATGAACATTTTTCTCCCAAAAGCCAGTGTGGCGTAGTGGTTAAGAGTGGCGGACTTTAATCAGGGAGCACCGGGTTTGATTCCACACTCCTCCGCATGCAGCCAGCTGGGTGACCTCGGGTCAGTCTCAAGCTCTCTTAGAGCTGTTCTCTCAAGAGCAGTTTTCTCAGAGCTCTCTCAGCCCCACCGACCTCACAGGGTGTCTGTTGTGGTGAGAGGGAGGGAAAGGAGATTGTAAGCCGCTCTGAGACTCTGAGTGAAGGGTAGAGTATAAATCCAACTCTTCTTCCTCGTCCTCCTCCCTCCCCAGAGCAGCTTTAAAGGCTGACGGTGGCTTCTCGAGGCACCAGCATGGTGTAGTGTTCAAAGTGTTGGTCTAGGATCCGGGAGACCCAGGTTCGAATCCCCACTCATGCTACGGAAGCTTGCTGGGTGACCTTGGGCCAGTCACATGCTCCCTCAGCCTGACTGACCTCACAGGGCTGTCGCGAGGATAAAGCAGAGGAGAGGGGAACGATGTAAGCTACTTTGGGTCCCCGTCGGGAGCTTCTTTTATTTATTTGCATCATATATACCCCCCCTTCTCCCTGGGGCTCAAGGTAGATTACATAGCATAAGTCAAATCACATAGTGTAAGTCAAATGCGGTCAACAGCACAGGACTTCCAATAAAACAGCGCCCTAGCGCTGGGGTAGCCGAGATCTGAAAGCAAGCAGGAATCCGAAAAGAGAGCCAAAACAACCCAAAACAATCGAGAAGCATTTAAAAATGACGTATCAAGCAGTGCAGCTTCTTAGCTACAAGGGGCAAGTGAGCAAAGATTCTGGGCGGGGGGGGGGGGGCTTGCTGCCATTGAAGAGAAATGCCACAGAATATGGGGGGCTGGCAGGAGAATGCCGGTTTCCTCAAAAGCTCTGTTTTCGTTGGTGGGGCGGGGGAGAGACCCCGTGCGTCCAGACCTTTGGATTGCAGAAGATCACGCTCGTAAGCGTGCTGATGGTCCCGGCTGGCTCCTGGCGGCCAAAAGTCAAATGAGATTCCCAGCAGTCAGTGGGCAGGACTTCCGTGCCTGGCGCAGCTCCTCCGCTGGTGCCCAGCAGTAAACTGGCGCTCTTCAGTCACTCCATTTCGGAGCGGAGGAAGTGCGTCCGCACGCGTACGCGTGCACATGTGAAGCACGGCTGGTCTGACCATTGATGCTCCCTAAGCCGTGGGTTGCCCGGAGCGAGAGATCTGGCTCTTCCTCCCCTCTGGAAGGGAACACCTTCCTGCCCGTTGTTTGCATCGCCAGCTTCTCGCTCGGCGCACACAGCAGCTCCTTTCTTCTCCTCAAAGACTGCCGCTCCCAGGCCAGCAGGGGGAGCAGAAAGATTTCTCAGGAAGGACCGGACCAGACGGGGCAGGTGGCTGCTGGGTGGTGGGTGTGCTGCGGGGGGGGGGATCCTCTTTTCTCTGGCCAGGCCTTCCCCCGGATTGGGGCCGACCTTGCCAGCCCTGCCCCCACAGAGCGTGGGCCGAGGCCCCCAGATAAGTGCCTGGCTAGGAAGAGATATCGAGCCGTGGAGCCTGGGAACTAGAGGGAAAGAGGAAGGTTGGAAGATTGCAGGAGGAACCAGGGTCCGTTGGGGAGCTCTGCCCTCCTGGCTCCCTCTCTGCCTTGGAATCCGAGGAGGGCAAGCCAGAGCTTTGGATCCCATGGTGTGTGGGGGGCTAAGTTTGGGTCCCGTGAGGCTCCCCCTTTCTGCATTTCTGGATTAGGGATGCCAGGGGGGCAGGGGGGAGCTTTCGGGGTTTCTGCTTCCTGCAGGATGTCTGGCAGCTCGTTCCGGGACGCTTCCAGGCTGGAGGTGCCCGAGGCCTGAGCTCTCTCACCACCGAGTTGAAATCCACCCAGCCCTTTCCCAGGAGGCGGGGTGGATCCTCCCCTTTTGTCTGGCTGGACCATTCCAGGCCCATTGAGCAGAGCCGCGCCATTCCCAAGGGGACGTAAGCCAAAGCAGCCCTGGCTCAGCTGATGACCCACCAAGCACCTCAAGACCATTGTGTCTTCCCACTCTGCACTCTCCAGCAGGCAGCAGGAACAGGAGGCTGTTTAGGATATTGGGGGGGAGCTGCCGTGCGGGGCTGGCAGGCCATCCTCAGGTGGGTTGCAAGGTGCCCCCTGTGGAGCAAGAGATCCAGCTACAGGAGCAGGAGCTGGGTGGGAGTGTTGTCTGCCCTCCTTCCCCAGCCTGCTGGTTGGAGTTCGAGTTTCCTCCTCTGCTCCATTCACCCTTTCCCCCGCCCTTTGCTGATGCTTTCCATGCTTCTGCACGTGGGGCACAAGCCAGGCTGGAGACAAGAGATCCGGAGAGGAGAGGAGGCAGGGAAAGCCGCCTCCGCCGCTGAGCCCTCCACCACCCCCACCACCCCTTGGCAGCCGTTCTCGCCCGCAATTGGGAGCCCTTTGTTTGCCCACGTTGGAGATGTGACAAGGGAGAGGAAGGGGGGGATGCGCCTCTGCAGCAAGCAGACAGACTCTCTCTCTCTCTCTCTCTCTCTCTCTCTCCCTCCCTCCCTCCCCAACAGAAATTTATTTGTGTATTAAATTGTTTCCGACAGCTTTGAATGGGAGAATTATCCAAGAAGAGGGGAGAGAGAGAGAGAGAGAGAGAGACAGGGAGAGCGTTGCTGCTTTGCTTTCTTTCCGTCGTTCTTTCTTTCTTTCTTTTTTTTTTTAACAATTTCTTTTTAAAATGTTCAATTGCTGTAGCCGTCTCCTGCAGCTGGGGGAATGTTGTGCTTTGGGTTTCCTAATGCACTTAACGCTCCAGCTGCCATAACAGAAATGGAGAGGGGAGGGGCGGGGGAGGAAGATAAAAGAACGCGTGTTCTCCCGGCCCCCTGCGCGGTGGGGTGTAGAACGGCCAAGGTGGAAGGAGCGACAGGAGAGGTCATTTTAATATGGCTACACACACCTTCCCTTTCTTCCCCCCGGCCCACAAATGATACGCGCATTGCCCGTCACCTGTGTTAGCTTCATGAACGCGGGTGCAATTGTGTGGGGTAAATTTTTTTCCCCCCTACCATCAAGTCACGGCTGACTTACGGCGACCCTAGAGGGTTTTCAAGGCAAGAGACCTTTCCGAGGTGGTTTGCCACTGCCTACCTCTCTGCCACGACCCTGGTATTCCTTGGAGGTCCCCTATCCAAATACTAGCTAGGGCTGATCATGCTGAGCTGCTGAGATCTGATAGGATTGGGCTAACCTGGGCAAAGCAGGTCAGGGCAAAGTCCACCTACTCCAGATTTTAGTCCTGGGAAACAGACGGGCCCCCCTTGCTAGTTTGGTGCAGTAGTTAAGTGCATGGACTCTAATCTGGGAGAACCGGGTTTGATTCCCCAATCCTCCACTTGCACCTGCTGGATGACCTTAGACAAGACATAGTTCCAGCACAGCTGTTCTTGAAAAAAAGCAGTCTCTGTCAGAGCTCTCTGAGCCCCACCTACCTCCCAGGGTGTCTGTTATGAGGAGGGGAAGGGAAAGGTGTTTGTAAGCTGCTCTGAGACTCCTTTGGGTAGTAAAGGGTAGTATAAAGGTACTCCTTTGGGTAGTAAAGGGTGGGTATAAACCCAATCTCCTCCTCCTCCTTCTTGCCTTCTAAGCCCAGTGCTGCTGGCTGGGGAACGGCAGAAGCATTGGTGACGTCTCCTCTTGGACTGGATGCCAGGCTTAGCTGGTCAGGAGCCTGCCTCCTCTGTGCCAGTCGCCAGCTGGGTGTTGCATGCCGGCGAGGGCTCTGAGTGTCCATAATCCATGTTTGCTGGCCAGGCTAGCTGCCCGGAGATGCCCAGGCCAGCAGGTCTTCTGAGGGGCCAGCGCAGTAGATAAGGCGCTTCTGTTTTTCCCCAGTGGGAAGGCATCGATGGCAAGGTTTGTGCAGAGCTCCAGAATGGGAGGCTGCTAGGCTTAACCACCCCCATCCCCGGCTTTACCTGAGTGCCTAGGCTGGAGGTGCACATCATCCAGGCGTGTGTTGGTCCGGTACCAGGCAGCAGGGGAGGTAAAGGCTTCTCTTGTGTTTCAGCAGAGGGAATGAGGGATGGGGCATGGTGTCCACGGCAGGTACGTGTGCCTTGTCCCGAGCTGGAGGCTGTGGTCTTGGGTCAGGCAGGATTTGTAGGTGATGAGGATGCCTGAGATAGTTCCCCCCCCATCCATTCTCTGGCTTACACGTGCTTTCTGGACCTGTGCCGGCACTCATCACCGATCAACCTTAGTTAGTGAGCAGGCCCTTGCCTGGATGGCCCAGCCTAGCCCCATCTCATCAGGTCTCGGACGCTAAGCAGGGTGGCCCCGGTCAGGACTTGGATGGGAGACCACCAAGGAATATCAGGGTAGCTCTGCAGAGGAAAGCAGTGGTGAGCAGTGTTCCCTCTAAGCTGAGTTAGTGTGAGCTAGCTCACAGTTTTTTAGCCTCCAGCTCACACATTTTTGTCTTAGCTCAGGAAGGAGGGCTCCAGAGCAAACTAGCTTATGTGGTAGCCAAATTGCTAGCTCACAGCTTCAATGCCAGCAGCTCACAAAGTAGAATTTTTGCTCACAAGACTCCACCACTTAGAGGGAACATTGGTGGCGAAAACCGCTTCTGAACCCCTCTTGCCTCGAAAACCCTACAAGGTTGCCACAAGCTGGCTGCGACCGGATGGCGCTTTGCACCCGTGCATCTGAGCAAGGCGTAAATCCAGCACAGGCTGGGAAGTTGGACTAGATGACCTCGGAGGTCCCTTCCAGCTCTTACGACTCTGTGATTCAAGGTCTGAAGCAGATTCCTGCCGCCTGAAGGAAAATGAGGGTAACCAAAGAGAGATCACGGGATAAGTGAGTAGAAAATAGTCAGTGACAACCGTGACGTATTTACAAAAGGACTATCACTCCTTTTTTAGATTTTTTAAAAGATAAATATTAATACATTCCTGTGCATTCACAGATGAATAAACTTCTAAAAATGTCTCTGAGAGGAAACGGCTGGGTCTGCTCCGATCCCTTCCAGCCTTTGGCCATAGACCCGTGCCAGAACCCAAGAGCCGGATTCCGGGTCCCCTGTTCTGGTCGGCCAGGGTCGAAATTCCCACGATAGGCAGAAGCCGCTTGACTAATGGGAGCGGGAGGGGTGCCAATTGCGAAGTTCCAGTCGCGAATCCTCCCTCCAGCAAATTCTTCATGCCAGGGAGGGAATTTGCAAATGTCTTTTGCGTAATGAGTGAGTTTGTGAGTGGGTTTTCTTTTCCCCCCTCCGAGCGTGGCTTGCTACAGATAGGGGTGAAATTTCCAACAAATGCCTGATTTGCTACAGATTATTTGCTTAGCTCTGCTAACTACAGGGGAGAGTAAATCACCGCTGCATGCCCTGGAAGTGTCTGAGAAAAAAATAATAAAAATGAATAATGGGCTCTTGTGAATGTGAGCGGCTGCCTCAACTGGGCTAGGAGACCTAGAGGAGATGCTTGGGGGGAGAGCCCTCTCCCTAAAAGGGACGGAGTCTCCTCCCGGCAATCAACGGCTCCAGGGCTGGGTGGCTTTCCCTTGCAAGATTCCCAGCGGAGTCCCCGGAGAAGGCAGGGCTGCGTTAGTTTCCATGACTGCACCACCCATAGAGCTGCCAGGCTTGGGAAATACCTGGAGATTTGGGGGTGGAGCCTGGAGAGGATAGGGTTTGGGGGAGGGTTAATGGTTGCCAGTCTCCAGGTGGCGGCTGGAGATCTCTCGACATTACAGCTGGCGTCCAGGTGACAGAGATCAGTCCCCCTGGAGAAAATGGCTGCTTTAGAAGTTGGGCTGTATGGCCTTGTGCCCCACTGAGGTCCCTCCCTGCCTGCCTGCCTGCCCCAAACCCCTCCCCTCCCCAGGCTCCACACCCCAAGCCTCCAGGAATTCCCCAACCAGGGCCTGGCAATCCTAACAGAGGGGTGGGGACCTCAGCATGGCACAGTGCCACAGAGTCCTCTCTCTCTCTCTCTCTCTCTCTCTCTCTCTCTCTCTCTCTCTCTCTCTCTCTCTCTCTCTCCAAAGCAGCTGTTTTCCCCAGGGGAACTGACCTTGGCAGGCCCACAGCCAGGATTTTGTGGCTTGTGGAGCAATTTGGGGGGTTGGGGTTGGTGGGGCTTGAATTTTACTCCCCGGAGTCTCCTCACCCCACCAGTCCTCGGCTGTAATTTCTCTTTTAAAAAAACTTTTACAGGAGAAAATCTTGTAGGGCTTTCCCTTTAAGAAAGGGGGCAGAGCCCCAAATAGCCCCCCCCCCCGGCTACGGGTCTGAATCTCAGTAGACTGGAGAGCACTTGTAAAAATGGGAGCGCTCCAGATCCCTCCTGGAGGTTGGCAACCCTAATCACGCAGGAGCAAACGCTGGTAATGAGTGGCATTTTCCATTTTTTTTTAAAAAAGCAAGCTACTAGTCCTTTTGTCCGCTAAGATAGGCTTGCAGAGTGTGAGCAGTTCTTGGTGCACCTCCAAGGCAGAGGGGCCCTGCACTGGATTTCCAGTAACCAGGAGCTCAGCCCTTGCCCATAACTTCAAACAACCAAACAGGGAAATACGCAGTACACAGTACAGAATAGCCAAAACCCCCAAATCAACTGTGTACAGAAATATCAAAAAGTATTTGCAAAAATACTTTATATATAAAGCGGGACTTGTAACGACAACAATATTTTGCAAATACTTTTGATATTTCTGCACACAGTTGATTTGCGTTTTTTTGCCCATAACTTGACAGGAGCAGAACAAGTCACCCCGGATAAAGACAATTTATATGGAAGTTTGCATAATGCATTCCAATAACCTGATACTGGCATTCTCGTGGCAGAACTGTTGTCTCGTTTTTTCAGGCACAGCAGAAAGAGAGCCCTGGGAGCAGGGGATCTTGGCTGCCCGGCATCTGACTATGACCTGGCCCCCAGAGTTGCTCTGTCATATGGCTCCCGCCGCCCAGTGCCCTGTCTCCCGGCACGAATGATCAGAGAAGGGGGGGTCCATGTGATGTGTCACATCCCTGCCTCTTTGTCTTTCCAACCATGTGGGAACTGACCCCAGAGCAGCCACAGGAGACTCATGGAGCTCAGGGGCTGGAGTTATCTGAGCAACATCCCCAATTCACCCTAATTAGAATCAAAAGCTTCAGTTAGCTCTTGTTAGCGTGGGTGGGATATTGTAACTCTGCATGCAAGAGGATCTGGGAGGGAAAGGGTTGAGAGAATTCTCTCACTGGAGTACTCTTGGCAGTTGGCCCCACCCTCTTGCCATTTAGATGTTTAGCCTCTTTGGGCCCCTGCTGGCCTTCTGTTCCATCTTGTATAGGACCTCTCTTCTCTCTCTCACCCGGGCTTGGAGCTGTAGCAAGTTAAACCTTTTTGAAGTTAATCCTTTTTACAACTTAAATGTTCCTACAATTCACTTGTCATGTAAGATGTGCTTCTAATTTTGTAAGTAAAATTTCTTTCTCTTGTTACCATTGGAGTCAGGTCGCCTTTGTAATTTGTTTGAACAGCCTTTTCCCCCTTGACCGGGAAACGTGGAGGAGTGGAGGTACCGTATGAAGCTTCTGTGCTTCCGATGCAATTGATTTTTTTAACTCAGTAGTTAATTGCTAATTTCTGAGTTTGTCCAGCCTCCTTTGACGGGGGCAGCTGGCAGCTGGGCTGGATTTCCAGGCAGTCGCTCCACTACAGGCCTTGTGATGGCCTCTCCCAGTTCTCCAAGCCATGAGGACAGAGGGACACGTTCACAGGCAACACAGACAGCACCTCTTTGCCACTCTTGCCTGTGTGTGAAACCGCCCGGAGAGGGGCGACTGGGGTCTGGTGTTCTTTGGTGTGCGCAAGCGTCTGACTTGGGAAATGCCCGTAACCCGGCTCAGCCTCCCCAGCGAAAACTCCCTTGGCCTGAGCCAAATCTGCTTTGTAACTTCTCTTGTCTCCTCTCCGCAGCCCCCCAGGCTATCGGAAATCGTTTACCTACGACAAGTCAGACGAGGAGCGAGACATCTTTGACAGCGCTCTCAGGTCCAAGCGCTCCTCTCGGAGCTACCTGAGCGACAGCGACTCTGAGAGCAAGCCAACGGAAAGCACCGCATAGCCCCAGGCGTGAACACGCACTGACAGGCAGCAGGCCGCTTCCTGACATCTCGGCCGCCACCTCCCCTCTCGCGCCGTGGATGGCCTCGCCAGGCACCCGGGTACCCCGTTGGGTTCTCTCTTTGGCCGATGCACTGCCCGGCAGTCTCACCCTCCCTGCTGGTGGCGCAGGGTGACGGCTGTCCTGATCCACGACGGGGGAAGGTGAAGAGCCTCCAAGACCCAGGATTACGTCACGCCTGACCGCCGCTCCGCTGCAGGGGAGCCGTCCCGTGGCTCTCCTCTCCTGGCTCCTGTCTGCAGTTGGGGGGGGGGAGCTGCCAGCCTCCTCTTGGTGGGGCAAGTGAGTGTGGAGGTGTCCCCCCCCCCCCGCAGTGCCCGCCCGCCCATCTTTTCGTTGTAATTTAAATCCCATCCGACCCTTGCTGTGGTGTCCAATGAGAGACGGATCCCTCCCGTTCTCCTTTTTAAGACATTTTTTAAGTTCAGCCAAAGACACTTGTGCGCACGCCTGTGTGCAGACTCTCTCCCTCCTCCTCCTCCTCCTCCTCCTCCTCCCTTCCCCCGCAAAAGAGACCGAGAGAAAGCAGAGAACGAAGCCGGCTTGCCCCCTGAGCACTTGGACGCCATCTGCCTCGTGGATGGCCCATGTCTGTGAGTTGCACATTCGAGCACGATGCGGTGCGGTTTTCCCCTCCTGCTCTTTCTTGCACTTGTTTTCTGGGGCTGTGTATGTAGCTCTCCCACCACCACCCCCGGCCCCCGCCACCCCATTCCCATCACCACTCTCACCCGAAGCACCGTGTCCAAAGCTGGACCAGGCCCACCCCCTGCCTGTTGCTTTTGCTTGCAAGATGTCCAGGAACCCAAACGATCACTCGCTCATCCTCAACGGGGCGCAAGCGCCAGCTGTCGCTGCTTGATTCTCCATCAGCCCTCCAAGCTTCTCCTCCTCTCTTCCAAGAACACTTTCTGAAGGGCAGGAGCCTCTCTCGCCCCCTCCCGCCCACAGCGCTTGAAGAAACCCTTGCTAAGTTATCTGAGAGTGGACTGAGCCGGTTTTGGGGCGAGGCGCAGCAGGAAGACGGAGAGCCGCCTGCCTGTGCCACCAGGCGTCTGCCTTTTGCTGGGCTTGGTTTGGACTTTTTTTTTTTGCACTACTCGAGTTGTGCATTTTACTCTCTTCCCCCCCCTCTTTTTTGCCCCTCCCCTGTTGGTCAACTTTAAATAAAGTCAATGTCATTTATGGCTGGTGAACCCGAGTTCTCTTCTCTCTGAGTGCGAATGAGTTCTTTGGAGAAGGGAAGCTTGTTTCGGTCACTTCTCGGTTTCCCCAGAAACTGGAAGGAAATGAGTTTTCTGAATTGCAGCTGTAAGCACACGTCGCTTTCACACACCCCAAAAAAGTTGGCGGAAAAACAAAAGGAGCCCGTCGTGGAGAGACAGACGCCTCTCCCCCCTGTGCTTCTGCATGAGTCATTGTTCTTGATTGGAAGGAGACGAGCCCAGCATGGAAGATCTTTGAGAGACTCAACAGGAAGCCACCTCCGAGGGCTGCTAATTCTGTGGCACGTCTGCCTTGGGATTGATTGAATGATCCACTCGCATCCCATGCAGAGATGCAATAGGGAATCGGAGGAGACGGGTCCGGGGTCACGCAGAGAGATGGTGGGCAGCATCTTTTGTAAGCTGTTAACTTTCATTCCCCACCCCCACCCCTTAGCAAATTTGGGCCCCAGGGAGTCTCTGCCCCTCCCCTTCTACTTTCCTTTATGGCCCAGATCGCAGAGGGTCCCCCCATCTCGCAAGGCCGAGGCCACCTTCAGTATCATTTTCAATCTTTATTTTACCTTTTACTCACTCCCACTTTCCCCACGCCTCCTGTTGTGTTTCAGTTCTCCTTCAATGGGGGGAAGTCATCCAGGAGCTGGTTAGGTCGTGCTCGGATATGCTATGCAAATTCTTTTTGTTGCATGACTCCTACGGGAGCGGCCTAGGCTCCCCACGCCACCTGTTGTTTTCCAGTTTGCCCTCTGGCTTGATTTCAGAGTTCATTGGGGGCTCTCGGGGACAAGGCCTGTCCGATAAGGCCCTACAGACTTGGCTGGTACCCCATGAGCAGACGCCCTGCCCCAGATCCACTCCAGGGTGCCAGGATTCCATGGCAGAGGAACAGGGGCTGGTGGGCCGTGTTCCCTCTAAGCTGAGTTAGAGTGAGCCAGCTCACCGTTTTTTAGCCTCCGGCTCACACATTTCTGTCTTAGCTCAGGGAGGATGGCTCCAGAGCAAACTGATTTATGCAGCAGCCAAATCGCTCGCCCACAAGTTTAATGCCGGTAGCTCACGAAGCAGAATTTTTGCTCACAAGACTCCACCGCTTAGAGGGAGCATTGCTCGTGGGCAGCGCATTCTTGGCTAGGTCTGTCTCCAGCAGCCTTGGCATTTTATTTTCCTTTCTGCCAGCTTCCCTCCGCCTCTCTCTGAAGGGTGGTACAGTAATGGCAGTGCCGCCCACCCTTAGGAAGCTCTTGGGAATGCAGCAGAATCTAATGCAAGTGAGATGTTACCGGGAGAAGGGGCTGTGGGGGGGGGCATTGCAAAGCAGAGGTGGGAGGGGCGAAGGCTGCCTCCCATTCCTCCTCCGTCTGCTAGCAGGAGCCAAGCGGGACCAGCCGTTGGGGTCAGGCGGGTCTGAAGGATTCCAAGGGCCCCGAGCTTGGTTGGTGGAGGGACATGTTCACTTTGGCAGCGAAGGCTGAACCAAGCGTGCACGGGGAGCAAATCGCGCCAAGCCACAGCAGCAGGTACCTGCCCTTTGTCAGCCTCCCTTTCCTTTGCAGGCCGCTGGCAGTTCTGGTCATGGGACCCGGGGGGAGGGGGGACACAGCTGCTTGTTGGCCACTGAGCTGCGCCCTGCTGCCTTCTGGGATTCCACCCTCCAGCACTTTGCCAGTCACCGCCCAACAATTTACTTGCTTACTCCAGGTATCGTGCACCTCTGCCACTGAGGGTGCCGCCAGGGTTAATTGGAGACATTCCGAAGCAGGGCTGCAGTGCTTTGATAAAGTGGGCGGCTAGTTTGGTTTCTTAGCATTTTGCGAGGACTTAGAAATCCAGGGTGGCAAACTCCTCCTGAGAAGAGGCGTACTTCCTCGTGCACCGTAGGGAATGCCTGGGTGGAAGAAGAGGCGTGCAGTGATGTCAGAGAGGACCGCATTCATACGCAGATTCCATTGCTTAAAGCTCCTCTGATTTCTTTTTAACTGACCGGCAGCCTTATTTAACAATAATCATAGCAGTGGCGGTTCAAATGCATTCCCCCGTTGTGTTTTCGGTCCTGACTGCGTCCGTGATGGGGCCTGAAAGCCCTTGGGTGACCGCTGGAATCTGAACTGGTGCCCTCTGAGCAGCCTGTCAGGTTAGAGGCTTTGCATTGAACGGAAGCCTTTTTGGCCTAGAAACGGAAGGCACGGGTCACGCGGCGCATCAGGAGCCTTGTGTTCTGTCCAACTCTGCCCTGCAGGCAGGGGGCTGAGAAATTTCCCTCTCGCCACAAGCAAGGGTTCTGGAGCCAAACGAGGGCTTAGAGGCCCAGGTAGCGGACCCTTCAGCATCAAGGAGGAGTGGCTGTTTGGAATCTGGGACACGGAGGGGGCATTTTGTGGGCGAGAGCAGGGAGCCACATCTAGGCCACAAATCTTGCCTTGTTTGGAACAGCTGGTGCAGGCGGAGAGCTCTGGCCCCGGGCTCTCCCACCTGCTTTGTTGTGCAACGTGATCCTCTCAAGAGCGAGCATAAATAGAATGTTTGAGGGTCAGAGATGCATCTTCCTGGCATGGGGCTTCCAGGTGAAGGAGTGCCAGGCAGCGGGCAGCAACGTACCATCATTTCCAAAGTGGGAAACAGAGTGGGGACACACACACACACACACAAAGCAAGGTGCATCTTTAAATGCGTGCTTCTACTGCACGGCCTTTGACAGACCCGGGAAAGGAGCTCTGACTTGTGAGGAGGGCTCTGCCCTTTGCCGCAGCCACTGGAAGTCAGGGACTCCCCTGAGACGGCCAGGTCTGGGTCTTGCCCCCTTACGCTGTGGGGAAGCTATGGGGAAGTGACCCCTTGAACCCACTGCAGCTTTGAAAAAAGGAAGGGGGGCTCATTCAGCTGCAAAATGGGTTTCCCCCTCCCCTCTCAAAAAATAGTTCCACGTGCCACACAGCAAGAAATCCACCTTTGCTGCTGAACGGGCATTCAGTGATACGGGCTGTTGGTGGCGATACCCCGGCAGGAAGACTCACTCTGCCGTGAAGTTCGCTGGGCGGCCTAACCTACCTCACAGGGTGGTTGTGAAGATAAAATGGGGGAGAGCGGAGAGCCGTGTGTCTGTTTGTCCTGGGCTCCTTTGAGGAGGAAGGGCAGGGTAACAGCCTCGAGAAGGACAAAGGAACAAATGCCCTGAGCCGGGCTGGGCTGCCCAAGGAGACCCCGCGTGAGGTGCCTTCTCCCCAGCCCCCAGTCTGCTATGTCTGCTGCTTGCATTTTTTGACTGCGAGCTTTTTTAAAAAAAAAATCCTAGGGTATATCAGCGCAGCAAGATCGCCCTCAAACTGGAACACATCCCCAAATTAACCCAATTTCCTCCTTCTGTTGTGGGCAAAAATAGCAGCTGATCCTGAAACCTTGGCATCCTCCGTGGCTAATTTATTTAAAGAGCCCCGTTTGGAGAGCAGGCTAAAAATCTCTTTCCACCTGTTCCTTGACGAGGCGAAAGGAGGGAGGGGACGCCGCCTCCTAGCATCTGGGCCGGCCCTACCGGGCAGCGTGAAGCAGCTGGGTCAGGGAGCGGATTTGGAATGGCACTGGGGGGGGGGCGTTGGCCAGTTGACAGCCCGTCCGTCCATAATTGCACATTTCACAAGGCTTGAGTCGAACCTGTCGGTTCTGAAATTGCAGACCGTGGGGATGAGGAATGAGGGATGAGGAAGCCCGTCCAGGTTAGGTCTGTTTGAAAGAGGGCGCATTCCACCAAGCTGCCCTCTCTCATTTTGGAAGGGGCAGGATCTTGCGGAGCACGGGTGTTACTGGGGGGGGGTCATCGTTGCAACCCTTTCCCCTGCAGGGTTGCCAAGATGCCAGGCTGGGGTTTATGCAAATGAGCCGGCTCCTCCGCATTACCATAACTTTAAATAATTAATGAGAACTGCTCGAGGGCTCAGATTCTCGGCTTCTCATTTGCATATTTATTAAGATTTATAAATGATTCAAAGTCCTCCCCCACCTCTGACACATTGTCCTACCCAAACCCCCACCCCCACCTGCTTCCCCTCCACCCTTCCCGAACCCCTTAAAGGATTGCAGAATCTGACTTTGCTGTGCTTAAAATGAAAGGTGGGGATGGGGTGAAAGGCACTGGGTCTTCCGAACGGACCAGTGACTGAGAGAAGGACGCGGTGACCCAAGAGCTCTTCTGCTTCTCCCCTGTCCCTCAGCGGTCCCGTGCAAGAAGAAGGGCTTGTGCTGAGAAATCTTGCTTCTCTTACTCAGATGGTTTTGCCTGAGAAGACCTTTCCCCAATTCACTGTGAATTCCAAAGAACTTGAGTCTGGGGAGAACAAAGCCAAGGGGGAGTGGCTGCAAAGACCCCCAATTTGGGGTGAATCTGGGCGAGCTGTTACTTCACCTTGGATGAACTGCAGTGCTGCAATGCGTTGGGAGAAAGTTGCTTTTGGGTGGCTCCCCATGAAGGTGATGGGCAAGGGCTGCAAAATATACTCTTCCATACAATTCCTCATTTGTTCTTGGAATTCAGTGCCAGGGTATGGAGAGATGACAGCTACATAAGAACGTAATAAAAACCATGTTGGATCAGGCCAGTGGCCCATCCAGTCCAACACTGTGCTACACAGTGGCTAAAACCCAGGTGCCCTCAGGAGGTCCACCAGCAGGGCCAGAACTCCAGAAGCCCTCCCACAATGGACCCCCAAAGCACCAAGACTACAAAGCATCACTGCCCCAGACATAAGAAGCCATGTAGGATCAGGCCAATGGCCCATCCAAACCAGCACTGTCACACAGTGGCCAAAACCCAGGTGCCCTCAGGAGGTCCACCAGCAGGACCAGAACTCCAGAAGCCCTCCCACTCTTGCCTCCCAGGCCCCAAGAATACAGAGCATCGCTGCCCCAGACAAGAAGCCATGTAGGATCAGGCCAATGGCCCACCCAGTCCAACACTCTGTGTCACACAGTGGCCCAAACCCAGGTGCCATCAGGAGGTCCACCAGCAGGACCAGAACTCCAGAAGCCCTCCCACTCTTGCCTCCCAGGCCCCAAGAACACAGAGCATCGCTGCCCCAGACATAAGTGAAGCCATGTAGGATCAGGCCAATGGCCCATCCAGTCCAACACTCTGTGTCACACAGTGGCCAAAACCCAGGTGCCATCAGGAGGTCCACCAGCAGGACCAGAACTCCAGAAGCCCTCCCACTCTTGCCTCCCAGGCCCCAAGAACACAGAGCATCGCTGCCTCAGACATAAGAGAAGCCATGTAGGATCGGGCCAATGGCCCATCCAGTCCAACACTGTGTCACACAGTGGCCAAAACCCAGGTGCCCTCAGGAGGTCCACCAGCAGGGCCAGAACTCCAGAAGCCCTCCCACTCTTGCCTCCCAGGCCCCAAGAATACAGAGCATCGCTGCCCCAGCCATAAGTGAAGCCATGTAGGATCAGGCCAATGGCCCACCCAGTCCAACACTCTGTGTCACGCAGTGGCCAAAACCCAGGTGTCATCGGGAGGGCCACCAGCAGGGCCAGAACTCCAGGAGCCCTCCCACTGTTGCACCAAAGAAGACAGAGCAGTGTTCCATCTATACCTTGGGACCAATGCTCCCTCTAAGCAGTGGAGTCTTGTGAACAAAAGTTATGAGCGAGCGATTTGGCTACTGCATCAATTAGTTTGCTCTGGAGCCATCCTTCCTGAGCTGAGACAAAAATGTGTGAGCCGGAGGCTAGAAAAACTGTGAGCCAGCTCACACTAACTCAGCTCAGAGAGAACACTGCTTGTGACCAATAGCCACTGATGGACCTCTGTTCCATACGTTCATCCAAACCCCTCTTGAAGCTGCCTATGCTTGTGGCCGTCACCACTTCCTGTGGCAGTGACTCCCACAGGTTCATTACTCTTTGGGTGAAGAAGTGTGTACCTTGTGTGCGTGAAGTGCCGTCAAGCTGCAGCCAACTTATGGCAACCCCAGTGAGGGGCTTTCAAGGAGAGTGAGAAGCAGAGGCCGTTTACCATTGCCTTCCTCTGCAGAGTCTTCCTTGGTGGTCTCCCTTTCAAATAGACAGATCAAGATGAGCAGCTGTGTCAGTCTGTCTGTAGCTGTAGAAAAGTGCAAGAGTCCGAGAGCACCTGAAAGACTAACGGAATATGTGGCAGGGGAGGAGCTTTCGTGAGTCACGGTCTCACGAAGGCTCATCCCCTGCCACAATTTTTCTTAATCTTTGCAGCTCCACTGGACGCTTACTCTTTTCATAGAATCACAGAATGTTAGAGTTGGAAGGGACCTTGCAGGTCATCTAGTCCAACCCCCTGCACTCTGCAGGAGCATAGCCGAAAGATGGCCCTACATACCTACATACCTACAACCAGTGTTCCCTCTAAGCTGAGTCAGTGTGAGTTAGCTCACAGTTTTTTAGCCTCCAGCTCACAGATTTTTGTCTTTGCTCAGGAAGGATGGCTCCAGAGCAAACTAATTTATGCAGTGGCCAAATCGCTTGCTCACAACTTCAATGCCAGTAGCTCACAAAGTAGAATTTTTGCTCACAAGACTCCACAGCTTAGAGGGAACATTGCCTACAACATACACACTAGATGGTCGTCCAGTCTCCACTTGAAAACGTCCAGGGAAGGAGCATCCACCACCTCCCGAGGCAGGCTGTTCCACTGCTCAACCACTCTTACAGTGAGGAAGTTTCTCCTGATATCTAGCCGGTAACGACTCCCTTGTAACTTCCACCCATTAGATTTAGTCTTGCAATCCGGAGCGAGAGAGAATAGATCTGCTCCATCTTCTACATGACAGCCCTTCAAATACTTGGCGACTGCAATCGTGTCCCCTCTAAGCCTTCTCTTTCCCAGGCTAAACATACCCAGCTCTTTCAGCCTTTCCTCATAAGACTTTGATTCCAACCCTCTCACCATCCTGGTCGCCCTCTTCTGGACACGCTCAAGCTTGTCAACATCCTTCCTAAAATGTGGTGCCCAAAACTGGACACAATGCTCCAGGTGAGGCCTGACCATAGCAGAATAGAGTGGAACTACCACCTCCCATGATCTGGACACAACGCTTCTGTTAATGCATCCTAAGACTGCATTAGCCTTCTTCACAGCCACATCGCACTGCAGGCTCATGTTTCTATCCCTTCCAAGTGGTTTCAGAGGGCAGTCATGTTCCTCTGCAGTAGAACACCTGGATTCGAGTCCCTTAGCACCTTTAGAGACCAACAAGATTTTGGGGGTGTAAGCCTCTGAGAGTCAAAACTCCCTTTGTCAGAGATGTGTTATCTGATGATGAGAGTTTTGACTCTCAAAGGCGTATACCCCCAAAATCTTGTTGGTCTCCAAAGTGCCCCTGGACTCAAATCTCACTGTCCCTTCCAAGGACTGACCCTGCATAGTTTCTGCGATCTGGTGAGATTGGACTACCCCGGGGCCACCTTCCCTCCCAACAGCTACCTTAGATGGCTTCAACAGGGGTTAATGAATGGAGAAGAGGTGAGTTAACTGAGATGCCAAGAATAGAATCTCCATGTGCAGAGGCAGTCTACCTCTGAATGCTGATTGTTGGGGGGAGCCCTCGGCCTCTGTGCCCTTGTTTCGGGGCCTTCTCACTGGCCACTGTCCTCCTGCTAAACAGGATGTTGAACTGCAAGGGCGTAGACTTTCCAATTTCCCAGGGGGGCTGGGGCTGGGCCAGAGGCATTGCTAAGTCATTAAATGAACTGGGACCCAATGAACTGGGAAAAAACCCTCCACTTTCAAAATGGGTTGGGGGTGGTGTGGGGTGGTGGTGGCAAGGCTTGTGAGCCTGGTTGCCCAGGGGGGCTCAGTCATCCCTGGAAAATTTCGAGGATAGCCTCAGCCCCCAAGCCCCCCTGAAGTTGACATCTATGTTGGACGGCATGGACCCTCCTACGGCTGATCCAGCGGGGCTCTTCTTCTGAGGTTCTTCGAGTTCAAGGTCCTAGGCAGCCCAGGCAAGCCCAGTCTCATCAGATCTCGGAAGCTGATCAGGGTCGACTCCAGTGTTCCCTCTAAGCTGAGTTAGTGTGAGCTAGCTCACAGTTCTTTAGCCTCCGGCTCACACATTTCTGTCTTAGCTCAGGAAGGATGGCTCCGGAGCAAACTGATTTATGCAGTAGCCAAATTGCTCGCTCACAACTTTAATGCCAGGAGCTCACAAAGTAGAATTTCTGCTCACAAGGCTCCTTAGAGGGAAGATTGGTCGACTCTGGAAAATACTTGGGATGGGAGACCTCCTTGGGATACCAGCGGTGGGAGGCTGGGTCAGGCTTTATTCAGCCACTTCTCTGAACATCCTCCAGGCCCCCACTGGGGGGTCAGTCACCAGAGGTTGCCATGACTTCCAGGTGCACTCTCTCTCACACACACACACACAGACACACGAAAAATACAAAAAACAAAAACAAAAAAGGAGGCAGCCTGCATCCACGTGTGTGTGCAGACGTAGCTAGTAGCATCCTTCCACACTGCACGCACCCCTTACGCAGATTCACAGGCCTCTGCACGCAAAGCCAGGCGTGTTTCTCCAAAGAAGTCTGCAAACTCATCACCCCAACAGGTTACTTTGGCAAAGCGCAAAGGGAGACACATTCGCACTCCGGCCCGGAGCCATAAAGTCGGCATGACGGTAATGCGCCTCTATTAAGCTAAGCTATCTAATGATAATAAAATGGCACATTTAACTTTAAAACATTTCGCTTGACTCTGAAGTGCGCATCAGTGTGTGCATGGGGGGGAGGGGGTGGCTCAGCCCATGGGGGCTGGTGTGTGTGTTTAATGAATCTGAATGTTAAATGACTTTTCCCGGGTTTTATTGCACTACTTTGAACGGCAGTCAAGAGGTGGTGGGGACTTGGCTGGGGGCGGGGGGGAGCTTTCATTTCAATGGATCCGTTATGGGCGTGAAAACTCTGGTGCTTCCCCAGGGCTGGATCCCATCCCGTCTCTACGGAACTGGGAGAAGAGCCCTGCTTCCTCTTCCCAAATATCACTAGGACGGGGTGGGGTCTTGCATGGAAAGCAGACCATACTCAGGCATTTGCAGATACGATACTGAGTGCATTAGATGCATTTCCTGTCTTTGGAGGGAGAAATTAATTGAAAAGCTGCCCCTTAGCAGCAGCGGAAGAGCTTTACCAGACTGAACCGGTGGCTCATCGAAGACCAGCATCCTGTTGCCTAGAGCGGCCAGCCAGAAAGTCTATAATGGGGGCCCCTGACCTTTTTGAGCCTGTGGGCACCTTTGGGACTCTGGCGTGGGGAGGTGGGTGTAACTAGAAAATGGTTGCCACCACAAGAGGCAGAGCCACACACACACAGGGGAAGCTTGAGGGCAGGAGAGAACAGGGGCAATTTAAAAAGACACCAGGGAATGGGACAGAGAGAATAAAACCCGCTCTGTTGTTTTAATCTGCACAGCCGATCTGATCTTGAGCGGCCCTTCAGAAGCCCTGCGGGATAAGAGCCCTCCTTGGCCCTGCCCACTTTTAAAAAACACTCGGTGGGCGCCAAGAAAAGGCTTGGTGGGTGCTGTGGTGCCCACAGACACCATGTCGAGGACCCTTGGTCTATAAGCTGGGCATGAAGGCAAAAGCCACCTGCCCGCAAGGAAAAAAAGACAACGACCCTGGGCATGCTGGCCAGCCACTGTGGGAAATGGGATGCTGGACCAGATTAACTTTGATCTGACCCAGCCGGGCTCTTCTGACATCCTTTGTGCAAATTCAGACCACCTGCCTGTGGGGCAGCCCATTTCAGGGACAGAGAAGGAGGCCTGGTGATCTCTGTGGGTACTTTTCAGGACTCTTGGTTGGGCAGGGGCCGATTAAACTGTACGGGCCTTTCTGCAGCTTCACGTTTATCCAAAGCAGGGGCCCCGGATGAGCAGCACAAGGAACCATGTTCAAAGAGTGTTTTATTTTTAAAGCAGTGCGGTGCTCTTGATCTTCCTCTCGTTGAAGACGGCGGCCTTCACAGGGCGGCTTTGGGGGAGGCCGGGAAGCGGCTGATCCGGAAATGCGCCAGATCGTAAGGGGGCTCCTCCCCCAGGCTCAGCTGGCAAAGGATCTCTCCGACGACAGGGGCAAATTTGAACCCGTGGCCTGTGGGAAAGAAAGGAAGGAAGAAAGGGAACCAGATGCAAATGCCTGACCCTTCCCTGCTCTGCTCTCCTCCTACGACGGTGCTGACAACAGAGAGTGGGCCGGGCCGAGCTTTGTCGGGTGGAATAGACGGTGAACTGTCCCCCCCCGCTCCCCGATTCAGTGATGCAGGGAACCGTGCCCTTCCTCGTTCTGTTATCTGTTTGCGTGAGCCTTTTTTTGTTTCACCCAGTGTTCCTGCTGACGTTCCCGATTCGCTTGTTTCTTTTATGTCGTTGATATGCCACCGATGCAAAAATGACATTTAGGAATGGCTTGATTTTAACAGGAAAAAATCGGCAGGAGGAAGCGAAAGAGGATGTGAAGCTACAGGCTGGGAGAGAAGATGCCAAGCTGAAACAAGGACCGTCGAGTTAAAATGACAGGGTTTAGTAGCACCTGACTTACAAGGTGGCTGCAGCTAAGCCAACCCACTGCAATACCCTATAAGGAGAATATCTACCCTACAGGGTTGTTGTAACTACAACCAGTTCTGGTATAGGCTGCCTTGCTACACAGTACTACACAAATGCTTTGTAATATTGCTATTGATAATAGTAATATCACTGGCTGGCTCCCTACACCCCCTTCCCCATGTGTGCCCGCTTCCTCAACCTGTCCACTGCAATGTTGCTTAGACAGAGAAGGAAAGAGATTGGATTTATACCCTGCGCTTCACTTGGAGTCTCAGAGTGGCTTACAATCTCTTCTCCCTTCCCCTCCCCACAACAGACACCCTGTGAGGTAGGTGGGGCTGAGAGAGCTCTTTCAAGAACGGCTCTTTCCAGAACAGCTCTGAGAGAACTGTGACTGACCCAAGGTCACTCCAGCGGCTGCATGTGGAGGACTGGAGAATCAAACCCAGTTCACCCAGGTCAGAGTCCGCACTTCTAACCACTGCACCAAACTGGCGTACCTGAGAATCCTGCTCCAATGACGATGTTGTTAAACCGTGGGTGCCGATCCAAGATGAAGTCCTCATCGGGAGTGTTCTGAGAAGATAAATGGGCGTAATATAGATTAGGAGTCCCCAACCTTTTTGAGCCTGTGGGCATCTTTGGGATTCTGGCACAGTGTGTCGTGGGCAGCCACAAAATGGCTGCTGCAGGGGACGGAGCCAGGCACAAAATGGCTGCCACAGCTTCCCTTCAGCCCCACGCTGAAGATTCTTGTGCTGTGGTGGCAGCCGCTGGCGAGGCAGTGTTTTTAAAAACCTGTACCGCCTATTAAATCTCCAGGGGCCAATCGGGAGCCTGGCGGGGCAAAATCCCTCCCTGTCTCCATCCATTGCCTAAAAACATTTGGCAGGCATCAGCGATGTTCCCCCTAAGCTGTGGAGTCTTGTGAGCAAAAATTCGACTTTGTGAGCTACTGGCATTGAAGTCGTGAGTGAGTGATTTGGCTGCTGCATAAATGAGTCTGCCCTGGAGCCATCCCTCCCGAGCGGAGACAAAAATGTGTGAGCCGGAGGCTGAAACACTGTGAGCTGGTTCACACTAACTCAGCTTAGAGGGAACACTGGGCACCAGAAAAAGTGTTGGGGGGGGGGCTGTGGGGTCTGCAGGCACCATGGTGGAGATCCCTGATGTAGACAGAGCCATTCTTGAATGAACTTGCCATCCAGGCACTGGCCGGCTACTTTCCCAGGAGCCGGGAGGAAGCCCCCGGAGTGGTGACCCCTTCCAGCTAAGGAGACCAGATCCCAAATGGGGAGAACTGGGGGGGGGCGGGTGTCTGCCTGTCAGCGTTCCCTCTAAGCTGAGTTAGTGTGAGCTAGCTCACAGTTTTTTAGCCTCCGGCTCACACCTTTTTGTCTTCGCTCAGGAAAGACGGCCCCAGAGCAAACTAATCGATGCAAGTAGCCAAATCGCTCGCTCGCAACTTTAATGCCAGTAGTAGCTCACAAAGTTTTGCTCACAAGACTCCACAGCTTAGTGGGAGCGTTGCTGCCCGTCTCCTGCCCCCTTTCAAGTATTTACTTATTTATATTATTTATGTATAAATTAGATTGCTGAACAGCCCTCCCCCATACTGGGGCTCAGGGCGGTGTACAGCATTTCACGAGGACACATTCAAAACAGGTTTAAAACAAATTTAAAAACATTAGAACAGATTCAGTACCCGTTCCAGACAGCGCCAGGATAGGCCAGAATTATAGTTCTTGCCCCACAGGGGAAAAGGCGAGGAGGGGCCGGACTGAGTAAAAAAAAAACCTTTGCTGTCCATAACCACAAGCCTGGTGGAAGTCTTCTGTCTTGCAAGCCCTGCAGAACTGGGTCCCGCGCGGCACGGAGGTTGCGAGGCAGAGGGTTCCACCAGGTCGGAACCAGGGCTGAAAAGGCCCCGGCTCTGGTTGAGGACGGCCGGATGTTTTTCGGGCCAGGGATCACCAGAAGGTTTTTCTCTGCTGAGCATAATGCTCTTGGGGGGAGATATTGTACAAAAGAGCCACAGGGAGCCTGACGGGCATTTGCTCCCTGCCAATCAATTGTGAGCAGAGGGAGATGGGCAGGCAAGTTCTAGCACCATCAGAAATTTTTTTTGCCCATGATGCATAACAGGCTGAAATTCCACAGGGGAGCCACAGTGAATGTCTGCCTAGGCAGCAGCTGTTGTGTGCATGCGAAGCCCGGGACAGAAGGTCCAGAGCCTCTCTTACATTCTGGCCCCGGTCGTGGAAGGAAACTTAACACAAGCTCATCCCCACCAAAGCCCCAGGGACTGTTTCCTAACGGCTTCTTACTGTATACAAGCAGCGTTCCTGTACAGCAGGTTCAGGATCGAGCCCTGGCAGATAGTTCCTCATGAAACCCTGGAGGATCTGGAGGTCAGGCACGGCGGAGGCCCGGTCCAGTTGATTGGGTCGATCGGGTTCCACAGGGCTCCCGTGGTGATAGCAGATCTGGAGGGGTGCAGAGGAGAGTCTGCCTGAAGCCAGGGCCTGCCCTCTAAGGGAAACGGGTAGCTCTGCCTCCCGGGGGGGCTGCAATGGGGCCTGCTCCCGCTTGCCACTCTCGCTACTGACCCTAGTCCTACATCTGCAATAGCTGAAGTGCATGAAGAAATGTAGCAGGAGGGCCAGTCTCATCAGAAGAGCATGGCAGAATTAGCTCAAGATGGGTCTGTCTAATCCCCGAGTTTGATTTCCTGGAGGGGCCAGCCAAACAGGGGCCCACAAACAGAGGCACAGAGAATCAAGCCTCCCTTCCCATTTCCCCAGGCCCCAGCAACTAGCTTTCAGGGGTAGAGTGCCTCTGAACATGGAGGCTCCAGTGTAGAATCATGGCTGACAGGTGTTCACGGACCTCTCCTATATGCGTTTGTCCGCTTGCCTTTTCAGGCCACCTAAGCTGGCGACCATTCCTGCATCTAGCAGCACTGAGTCCCACAGGTTTGTCCGCCTTGTGTGAAGACGGTCTTTCTTCTGTTCTCCTTAAATCTACCAGACATCAACTACATTGGGTGGCCCTGAGTTCTAGTTTCACTAAAGGAAAAGCCCCAAACTCTTCAGCCTGCCCTCATGGGGCAAGTCTTCATTTGGGTCGCCCCTTTTTTGTCTTTTGGCCATCTGGGCAAGATCCTTTTTTGGAGAGAGGATAACAAAATCGGGTCTCGCTAAGATTGCCAGATCCTCCCTGGGGAGGCAGAGTTGCCAGATGCAGGCTGGGAAACTCCTGGAGGTTTGGGGGTGGAGCCTGGGAAGGACAAGGACAAGGCCACAGAGTCCACCCTCCAGAGCATCCATTTTCCCCAGGGGGAACCCATCTCTGTAGTCTGGAGTTGAGCTGTAATTCCAGGGGATCCCCAGGCCCCACCTGGAGGCTGGC
This sequence comes from Gekko gecko, assembly GCA_029375565.1. Lineage (NCBI taxonomy): Eukaryota > Metazoa > Chordata > Lepidosauria > Squamata > Gekkonidae > Gekko > Gekko gecko. The sequence goes on along the minus strand of JAPDNY010000016.1, from coordinate 13,410,330 downwards.
ACCCTTCGTGGCAGCTGCACCAGAGATGGATGCTTCCCTTCCAGCTTCCCCCCCTCCCTGTGCACCTGACCCCGCCCTTCTCTCACCTTGACAAGGCCTGGGTATTCATCCGTTGGCAACCCGTAGATGTGGTGCGCGTCCTGGTTGAGGCTAATGCCCAGAAAACAAGGTAGGTGTTCCACATGGCTGCGAGTGCCAGGATCTTTTGCCCGCCAGTAGTAGACATGGATGCGCAGGGGCTGGTGGAGGGGGGAAGGGAGAGGGTGAGGCTCCTTTTGCCACCAGCCCCCCCCCCCAGCTGAAGGGGGACAGTGTCATTGGTGGCCAGGGAGGGCCTTGTACACGGCACGCGCTCAGCTGGGAGAGGGACTGTTATCGGTCAGGGGGCACAGAGCTTGCCAGCTGTGCTGTGTGGGACTCATGCGGGCTCCTCTGTCGAAGCTGGTTCTTCCACTGGGTGCCCCCATGGGCAGTGTTCCCTCTAAGCTGAGTTAGTGTGAGCTAGCTCACAGTTTTTCAGCCTCCGGCTCAGACATTTTTTGTCTTCGCTCAGGAAGGACGGCTCTAGAGCAAACTAATTGATGCGGTAGCCAAATTGCTCGCTCACAGCTGTAATGCCGGTAGCTCACAAAGTAGAATTTCTGCTTACAAGACTCCACAGGTTAGAGGGAGCATTGCCCATGGGTTACCAGCTCTTGCGGTGAAGCCTGAGGGAGTGCATGGTTTAGGGGGGTGGGAGCTCAATGAGCTATAATGTCATAGACTTCGCCAGGGCATTTTTTGTAGGAACTCATTAGCATAATAGGCCACACCCAACAGCAGAAGCTCATTAGCATATTAGGCCACACCCCCATGTTACCAGAAGTGTGGTCATCCAGCCACACCCACCTTTTGCTTCTTATTCTGTTTACCTTGTTTGTTGTCAAAACCCAGGGCTTTTTTTTGGAGCAGGAACTCCTTTGCATGTTAGGCCACACACTCCGTAATGTAGCCAGTCCTAATGAGTTTCTGCTGCTGGGTGTGGCCAGCCGGAACTCCATTCCTGTGCATTCTTGCCCCAGAACAGCCCTGGACTTCACTCTCCAAAACACCCATTTTCTCCAGGGAAACTGATCTAATTTGCCCGGAGATCAGTTGGGATTCTGGGAGATCTCCAGGCCCCACCTGGAGGTTGACAAGCCTATAGCATTGCCTTTTTTGCAGCTCATTTGAAAGTGTGTTTTTTTTCCTCCTCATTGCACCATCAGGCAATCTCACGTGCCCAGGGCAGGAGGCAGAGGTGAAAGAGAATTTAATGCAGTCTTATTTTTACTTTGCTCAGGGTGGGTAGCAGCTGCGTTAGTCTGTCTGTAGCAGCGGAAAAGAGCAAGAATCCAACAGCACCTCAAAGACTAACCAAATTGGTGGCAGGGGACGAATTTTTGTGAGTCAGTCCGCACGGAACCCTGCCACCAGTTCTGTTAGTCTCGAAGGTGCTGCAGGACTCTTTTCTCCTGCCAGAGACAGACTAACACGGCTGCTCATCTTGATGTATCTCCTTGGAAGGCACCATGTCAGGGGCGGATGAAGGCTCACTGGTGCCCTCAGCACTGACCAGTCTTGGTGCCCCCCTCCTTTCCACACCGACCTAGTGTTGTGTCCGCTGACCACTGCAGGCAGTCAGCAAAGGAGCCTGAGCTTGAGTCCCGGAGCACAATGGGACTGGGGCTCCGAGCCCCTGCTTTGGGGAACCAATGGGAACGGCGGCGGGAATTCAAACCCGCCAATGGCACCAGGGGGCGTTCCCCTTAGCATGTATATAGTTGGCCACCTGGCCAGGTATCTTGTCTTGTGTTGTATAATAGCGAACCATGCTGATCACTACATCGTTGTCTGTGGTTTCATTGTGCGTCTAACCCACTATACAACACCCAGTCCATTTGAATCTGGCTCCATCATTTTACTTTTCAACACATGCATTTTATTTTTAAACATAGCCTATGACACTGCACCTCGCCAACAAAGAAGATAACCCTAGGGTGCACCGTGAGCAATTTGCACTAGTTTTATCGTATATATATTTTTTTTACAAATCTTCAATCGTGGGGTTTTTTTCTTTTCACCCTTTTCCCAACTTTGTGGTGCCCCCTTTGGCCCTGGTGCCCTAAGCACGTGCTTAGTCTGCTTAATGGTGAATCTGCCACCGCAACACCTCTAGCCATACAGAATGGAAATCCATCAACCCCCCTCTTTCCCCGCTCCCGGGACTCTCCCCTTGAGGCACCCTCCCCGCCAACAGCCCGCGATCCTGCTGCCGATTGGCCGGCTTTTCCAAGGCCCCCAAAGGGCCCTCCACTAAAAAGGGAGGGGGGAAGAATGACCTTTTCTTAAAAGGGAGTGGGGGGAGAGTATGTATTATAGTAGGCACTGAACAGCTATGGTTTTATATTGTAACTTTAATTCAATTTGTTTTTACCATATTATGGAGTTTTAATGTATATATTCACATATATATTTGCAGGGCTTTTTTGGTAGAAGAAGCCCACCAGGAACTTTTTAGCATAATAGGCCACACCCATCAGCAGAAACTCATTAGCATATTAGGCCACACCCTCATGTTACCAGAGGTGTGGTCATCCAGCCACACCCACCTTTTGCTTCTTATTCTGTTTACCTTGTTTGCTGTCAGAACCCAGGGCTTTTTTTGGAGCAGGAACTCCTTTGCATGTTAGGCCACACACCCCTCATGTAGTCAACCCGAATGAGTTTCTGCTGCTGGGTGTGGCCTGTTATGCTAATGAATTCCTACAGGGTGTGGCCAACTCGGGAGCCAGCCGGAACTCCGTTCCTGTGCGTTCCTGCCCCAAGATAGCCCTGTATGTCTGTTAGCTGCCCTGAGCCCACCACGACGGGGAGGGTGGGATATAAATTTAATAAAATAATAATAACCTTGTGAAGAAACTTGCACAAATACAAACAGCCAGCCTCTTTCTCACGAAAGGGACTGGTGTTTGTTTTTTTTAAATGTCAGGGGGAAATGTTGCTTTTTGAAATCAGTTCCAAAAATTGGTGGGAAAGATCTAAACGTTGGGTCTTGTTGCTTTCTAAAACGCTAGTGCTGAGGTTTTAAGCCCCGGCCCCATCCAGCGAACAGTGTGATGTGATTAATCCCTGCTGCAACCAAAGAAACAAGTTAATTGCAACTAATTGAAGTCCTCTCGCTTTCAACAGCCTTGATTTAATATCACCTGGATCATGTCCTTTGGGAGGATTTGAGCAGGGAATGCAACATCATAATTAGGAAAGCATAAATAAAGAGCAAGTTCCGAGTTCTATAGGCCCTTAAAGACCAACAAGATTTCCAGGGTCTAGACTCTCAAGAGTTCCAGCTCCCTTCGTCAGAAACAAGCAGGAATGGAGATCCCTGGGTCTGTGTACCCCAGTCAGGAAGTGGGGCGGTGTTGCAAAGAAGGAAGCCGGGGTGCAAAGGTACAATGTGCACTGTCATTGGCTTGATTAGAGCAAGAGTAGGGTTCCCAAGTACTTACCGCGTGGGGGCGGGGGAAACATGCTCCCCGGCCAGACCAGTCCTCCCTGTAACGCACCATGCCGTCGCCAGGAAGTGACGCCAGGTGACGCTCTGGCAATGGGGCTGAAAACTCAATGGTACCATTGAGTTTCCAGCCGCATTGCCAGAGCGTTGCCTAGTGTCACTTCCTGGCGATGGCATCCTGTGGCGCATCTTTCCTTCCCCTGGGGATGGTCCTGCCAGGACGTATCCGTCCCCTGCCGCCACGAGGTAAGTATTTGGGAAGCCTAAGCAAGAGAGATGAGAAAAGTAGTAAAGAGGGCAAGTAAATTTGAGCTTTTGCAAGTCACTTTGCCACATGTCCTCCCCATCCAGTTCATTTTGGTTCCAGCAAAAGCAGAAACAATAAATCTCCCCAAACTAGGGTTGCCAGCTCTGGGTTGGGAAATTCCTGGAGACCTGGGGATGGAGCATGGGAAGGGTGGCGTTTGGGAAGGGACCTCAGCAAGACAGAACGCTAGAATAATAGTCCACCCTCTGATGCCGCCATTTTCTCTGGGGAACTGCTCTCTGTCGCCTGAAGATCAGCTGGGATTTCAGATGATCTCCAGGCCCCACCTGGAGGCTGGCAACCATCCTCTGAACTGTCTTGTTGCAGTAGGATCAGGGGATGCCCCAGAAACCCTGGATGAGACCTTTGCTTGCATGAGACTATGGCTCCTTCCAACACCGCCTTAGGATCGATAAGAGGTGGTAAGACTGGAGTCCTTCAGACTCCAGGTGAGAACAGTCCAGCTCCTGAATGCTCCCTCCACAAATACAAAGAAACCTTGCAAGCAGAAAGCTAGCATATCAAGGAAAGAACATCCAGCCCGGCAATTTCCATGCTATTTGCAGGGGATTTTTAAGACACATAAAAATTTGAAAGTGCGGTCGGTCCCCTGGCTGCAGTCTGCACACCTAATTCGGTTCCACTGGCAGCTCAGGCCTCTGGGTCTGACTGCTCAGTAAAGCTACCAGCTCCAGATAGGGAAATACCAGGGGATTTGGGGAGGGGGGGTTAGAGCCTGAGGAGGGCGGGGTTTGGGAAGGGGAGGGGTTTCAAAGGGACATAATGCCATACAGTCCACCTTCCAAAGCGGCCATTTTCTCCAGGTGAATTGATCCCTTTCACCTCTAGATCAGTTGTAATCCCACCACCTGGAGGCTGGCAACATTATTGGTCAGGCCTTGCCTCTGGCCCCGGCTTCTTGTCCCTCCCACTGGTGGGCGGCAAGGCCCAGCGCTTACCTGGAGAGGCAACTGCACTCCCAATGGAGCCAGGAGGCGGCTGCTCCATGGCCCTGCCGTGATCACAAGGCGTTTCGCCCGGTACTCCCCTTGGTTGGTTGTTATAGTGACCGCAGTCCCAGGAAGGATACTGAGCACCTTTTCACCATCCCGCACGGTTCCTCCACTGCGTCGGAACTGCTCCTGATGGGGAAAGGGGGCTGGGTCAGTCTCTTTTGCTGTCCCCTTGGCCAAGCCCCAAAGGACTCTGCTCATCGTCCTCTGCTCCTCTGCATCCCCCTCTCCCTCCACGAACATTTTTTATTTGCCCAAAATGTATCTGCACAGGTCAGAGGGTTGCCAGGTCCTGGTTGGGAAACTTCTAGAGATTTGGGGGTGGAACCTGGGAAGGACAGGGACTTCGGTGAGCGACAATGCCCATAGGGTCCACCGCCCTCCAAAGCAGCCATTGTCTCCGGGGGAACTAATCTCTGTAGTCTGGAGATGAGCTGCAATTCCAGGGGATCTCCAGGTCCCACCTGGAGGCTGGCATCCCCAGCAGGAGCAGTCTATCTGAGCAGTGGAAAGCTGGCATTTTAGCAGCTCTTTCATGCAAATGTTCTCAGCTGGCCCCTTTGCCAGTTTCCAAAGTCTGGGGCAGGTGTAGAACTGGGACCTGCCTGCAGGGCTACAGGAGAATCATAAGAACAGGAATTTCAGCCAAAATTTGGAGGACTTTCCTTCTTTCCTGCTGGTTTTTCCCGGCAGGAACGTTTTCCTTCTTTCTGCCCCATTTTTATGGAAGTGCAAGCAAATAGAGCTGCCAGCTCTAGGTTGGGAAATACCTGGAGATTTGGGGGGTGGAGCCTGAGGAGGGCGGGGCTTGGGGAGGGGAGGGACTTCAGTGGGGTGCAATGCCGCAGAGTCTACCTTCCAAAGTGGCTGTTTTCTGCAGGGTAACTGATCTCTTTCACCTGTAATACCAGGAGACCTCCAGTCACCACCTGGAGGCTTTCAACCCTCAAAAAAAGGCCTCTGCCCCAAGCTGCCCTTCTAAACTTCCACGGTCCAGGAGGCAGTAGCTGAAAGAAGGGAGAGGTGGGGGGTAGTCTCTCCTCCCTCCTTGTTACCTGGACAGCTTGCAGTGCCTTGTCGGGGTACAGGACCCCTGCCGTCAGGTCCGCCACAGCCATCTCCCCGCCGTGAGGACGGATCTCCGGGTACTTTTGGGCCAGGGCTTGCGGAGTGAAAACTTCATGGGGGATGTCAAGGCGCTGCATGGTCTGCCAGTAGCTCTGGAACTCAGGGTTCTGCTGCTGCCCCAGAACCAGCATCGGGGTTGGTCTGTAGAAACAGGGCAGATAGACTCATAGGGTTGGAAGGGACTTCCAGGGTCATCTAGTCCAACCCCCTGCACAATGCAGGAAATTCACAAATACCTCCCCCTCCACACCCACAGTGACCCCAGTTCCACACCCAAGAGATGACCAAAAAAACCCTTCCAGGATCTCCAGACAAACTGGCCTGGAGAAAAATTGCTTCCTGACCCCAAAGTGGCGATCAGCATTTCCCTGGGCGTGTGAGAAAGGGCTACGAGAACTAAGCACTGAGGCAACCCTTCCTGCCCTCCCTCTCATAATCTGCCTAAGTTCACACAATCACCATTGCTGTCAGATGGCCACCTAGCCTCTGTTTGAAAACCTCCAAAGAAGGAGAGCTCACCACCTCCCGAGGAAGACTGTTCCACTGAGGAACCGCTCTAACTGTCCAGAAGTTCTTCCTAATGTTTCGCCAAAAACTCTTCTGATTAAATTTCAACCCGTTGGTTCTGGTCCAACCTTCTGGGGCAAGAGAAAACAACTCCACATCATCCTCTACATGACAGCCCTTCAAGTACTTGAAGATGGACTTGAAGATGTTGGAGGAGCTCAGCTTTGGGGGCTTGGGGGAGGGGTTGCAGGAAACCAAGCCCCTGTCGTGTGCTTTGGGGACAAAAACCGCTGGCCTCAGACTGGCAAAGAGAACAAGACACGGCTTGGGAATTCCCCCAGTTCAGTTTTGCCCCAAACATCAACTCTGCAAGCCACTTTCTCCGTCCCCCTCCCACCTGTAGTCAGGTAGCAGTCACACAAGACGGTTGCGTTGGTCACTGTGATAACACACGTCAGGTGCCCGGGATGCCTTGTTTCCTTTCGGTTGATCCCAGTGAAAGGTTTGGGGTGGCTTTTGTCTTTTGAGTTCGCTTTGGGACCAGCGTGGCTGCCTGCAACCTGTGTCATCCCACATGGGAAGCATTTCCCAAATGCTGGAGATTACATCCATGGTGCGATATGTATGTCTCTTAATACCTTACCATAAAGCTCCTTGGAATGCACCTGGAGGGATCTGCTTTTGAGCTCATGCACATCACAGCTCAGCCCCAGGACCTGTTTTCAGTTCCTTGCTCAGAGCCGGAACGCACAGTCATTAAGGGAAATGCCTTCTGTATGTGCTCAGAGGCATTTGCCCCCCCAACTATCCCAAGTCTCTCCCCCCAGTTTGTGCCATCAAGTCTCAGCTGACTTATGATGACCTCATGCAGTTTTCAAGGCAAGAGACATCCAGAGGTGGCTGGCCGTCGCCTGGATCCGCATCTTTGGCATTCCTTAGTGGTCTCCCTTCCAAATACTGACCGGGGCTGACCCTGCTTAACTTCCGAGATCTGAGAGGTCAAGCCAGCCTGGGCCATCTAGGTCAAGTCTCTCCCGACTCATCTTTCATGGAAGGAGAAAGACTTTGTGGCCCAGAGGGGGTGGTTTGTAGGCAAACATTGGCCCCAGGCAAAAAGAAGAAAGCAAACTGAGAACTCTTTTCTAGGACATTGGTGCTTCTAAACAAAGTATTTCAAGTGGTCACCTGACCCCTTTTGAGACACCCCCCTTTTTTTCTTAAACTGAAAAAAAAAATTACCTCTTATTTAATGCATGCGTGAGCTCTGTTTTTTCAAAATCCTGTACCTTTTCTCTAAGCGTCTTTGCCTGTGAGGTTTTGTAAATTTTAACATTTAAAACAGAAGCAAACAGGCAGGTTTGGGTCCAGCCCCCTCTCCCGCTTCCACCTGCCCCTCTCCCTTTTACTCTGGGAAGATATTTGCCCCCCCCGCCCCTCAGGAAGGCCCGTTTCCATTTCTTTCTTTTGGATGCTGTTCAGAGCTGTTGTCTTTTCGCCCCTCCTTCAGGCGGGTGTTCTTGATCTACGTGTTTCTTTGAGCCCTGTTTTTACATGACTTTTGTGTTGTACCTTAGACGCCAAAAGAGCAGGAAAACAAAGCTCAGAATGTGTAAATGTAACAGGTAAGCAGCGTGACGGTTAAAAGCAGAAAACGATGCGGAGATGAAGGCGCCTGGTTTCATTTTGCGCAAGGAACTGGAATGGGAGGTTTTGCGATGCTAAGCTAGCTCCTTCCGTGTCCCTGATCTGGGCAGGCCTGCGCTTCACCAAGGGCAAGAGAGACTAGTCCCCATAGAGCCTAGCCGGCAGGCCGAAGAAACGTCCCTTCTGGTCCCGAGGATGGAGCCGGCCTCAGCAACGCAGCCAGGCTTTTCCGTGGCTCCTGGCTAATAAGATGGATGGGTCTATTACAGCTGACCCTGGCGAGATGAAAAATCATTTAGATGCGTATTTCCTTAATGGCTCTTCTTTTAGAGAGTCAAATAAATTATGTGAAGAATCTGTCTCATCTTGCTGTGGGGCAGGGAGCATGTTGACGGGGGGGGGATTTCAGATCTGAAATCGAGGGAATCATCCTGTTGGGGGGGCGGAAGGAGCATGCCTGGCTGTCAGGGTTGCCAGCCTCCAGGCAGCACCTGGAGATCTCCCACTATTACAATTGATCGACAGATGATCAGGATCAGTTCTCCAGGAGGAAGAGGCTGCTTTTTTTGGGGGGGGAATTCTATGGCATTCGACCCTGCTGTGGTCCCACCCATCCCCACCATGTCCCACCCCCAAATCTCCAGATATTTCCCAGCCCTCATTACATCTCTGCCATTTTAGCCACACAAACACCACCCTTCGAGGCAGGTTAGGCCGAGGGTGTGTGAGTGGCTGAAGGTCTCCCAGCAAGCTTCCATGTGGGGAGTGGGGATTCGAACCTGGTTCTTCCAGATCCTAGTTGGACACACTCTAACCACCACACCACACTGACTCACTGGCCTTTGTGAACAGGAACAGATAGCGAACTTCAGAGCGTACGGGCTGTTTTAACCAAGGCGTTCCTTGAACTTGGCCCCGGTCAACAACAACTTTGCACTGTGATCTGCTCATTAAAGGCTGGAATCCTCTAATAAAAGAGAGCATCTCTGGGCACGAGCAGAATGCCAATCTCTTGCCATCATAAGAACATAAGAGAAGCCAATGTGGGATCAGGCCAATGGCCCATCCAGTCCAACACGCTGTGTCACACAGTGGCCAAAAATACCAGGTGCCATCAGGAGGTCCAGCAGTGGGGCCAGGACTCTAGAAGCCCTCCCACTGTTGCCCCCCCAAGAGTACAGATCATCACTTGCCCCAGACTGAGAGTTCCTATCTATACCTTGTGGCTAATAGCCACCGATGGACCTCTGCTCTATATGCTTATCTAATTCCCCCTTGAAGCCGTCCATGCTTGTAGCTGCCACCACCTCCCGTGGCAGTAAATTCCATGTGTTAATCACTCTTCAGGTGAAGAAGGACTTCCTTCTATCCGTTCTAATATCCGTGTAATATTGCTTGGGGAATGTGGTTTCCCAGCAAGTCTGGCCTCCCCTTCCCTTTTGTAACCGGGCCCAGTGCTCAGGTGCCTCTCAGGGCTCCAGGCGCCATGCCCAAGCAGACTCACCTGTGGAGCGGGGCACCAGCCTCGGCCTCCAGCACTGCCCACAGCTGATAAGCCCTTTTCATCATGGCCACATAGTAATCCTGGGGGTAGGCACTGCGGATGATGCGGCTCTGCCCATGGGAACTTCCCCGCGTGTGGGGCAGACGGAACTGGAAGGGAATTAGGATTTTAGGGTTAGAATGACCCTGCCTTTCTCCCCAAAGGAGAACCCAAAGCATCTCGCATCATTCTCCTCTCCCCCATTGTTATGCTCACAACAATCCTGCAAGGTAGGTTAGGCTGAGAATGTGGGACTGGCCCATGAGCAACCAGCGATCTTCCATGGCACGAGTAGGGATTCGAGCCTGGGTCTCCCATTCACCAGTCCAGCATTCTTAAGCACTACGCCACACTGGCCTGGCCCTGGATTCTGTGGCCAACCTGTTCCTTTTGGAAATGCCCAGGTGGTCATGTGGCTCCTCCCCTCCTGGCATGAAACTGCCGACACCCCCCCACCCCCGACTTTGGAAACACGACAAAAATGCTACTGTTGTGTGCTATTAAAACCCATGCCGGTGTGTTGCATGAATAGCAACGGCATGGATGGAAACCAGAAGGGCAGCAAGGAAAAGGGGTAAAATGAACATCCAAAAGCCAAAAGGAGATGAAAAGGGCAGCTTTCTACATGCGAAGATCTAATGAGGGTTGCCAAGTCTTGATGTTAAAAAGAAAGAATCAAGAAGAAGAAGAGGAGGAGGAGGAGGAGATCAGATTTATACCCCGCCCTTCACTACCCAAAGGTGTCTCAGAGCAGCTTACAAACTCTCTTTCCTTCCCCTCCCCACAACAGACACCCTGTGAGGTCAGTGGGGCTGAGGGAGTTCTGACAGAAACTGCTCCTTTTTCAAGAACGGCTCTTATCAGAACTATGGCTTGCTCAAGGTCATCCAGCCAGGTGCAAGTCGAGGAGTGGGGAATCAAACCCGGTTCTCCCAGATTAGAGTCCACACACTTAACCACTACACCAAACTGGGTCTAATGGGGAAGGCAGTGATCCAAATATTTGGGGTGACTCCGGAACGGACCCTGGCAATGTGGGGGTGCAAAAGAGCATTTGTGAATTGCTGCCTCATTTCTAAGCATGCAGGGAAGGGGGGAAAGGGGTTGGCAGCTTTTGGCCCATTTAACCACGGCTGGAGGGGGAGAAGTGACCCGAGAGACGCACCACAGAACGCTGAAGGGCGCCAGAAGGTGCGGGAAGGGGGAGGAGGGCACGGGCCGCATGGAATAGACTTTCCCCTTTTCTTTGGGACCTGCATTGCACAGGGCAGGGGGGGGGCATCTTATACCTGCTCCAGCAGGAGGGTCTTCTGTCCCCGTTTGGCCAGGTGATAAGCGGTGAAGGAGCCCTGGATCCCGGCTCCCACCACCACGGCATCGTAGAGGCAGCTCGGGCTGGAGATCTCTCGGACGGCCATGGTGGACTCTTGCCCCCCCCTTCCTCCCCCACAGCAGAGCCAAGGGGAGGAGAGAGGAACAAAGTTCAGTTGGGCCTGGCAGCAAGCACTTGGCCAGCTGCCAGGCGTGGCTTTTGCCAACATCTGGGAAGGAGTCGGGACTGGATGAGAGCCTGGGCCTCCCGGGGATCACATTCCTTGCTTGCTGGTAGCCTTCCATCTCCCTTGCTCCCCCAGCAGTCTTTTTTAGTACTGAGTCAGATTCAAGAAGAAGAAGGAGGAGGAGGAAGTGGAGGAGGAGGAGGAGGAGATTGGATTTATACCCCGCCTTTCACTACCCAAGGGAGTCCCAGAGCGGCTTACAAATTCCTTTCCCTTCCCTTCCCCACAACAGACACCCTGTGAGGTAGGTGGGGCTGAAAGAGCTCTGACAGAAGCTGCTCTTTTTCAAGAACAGCTGTGCCAGAACTATGGCTTGCCCAAGGTCATGTCAGCAGCTGCATGTGGAGGAGTGGGGAATCAAACCCCAGTTCTCCCAGATTAGAGTCCGTGCACTTAACCACTACACCAAACTGGCTTAACCACTACACCAAGAAGAGGCTCAAATGCTTCTGCACCAGCCGCAGAAGAGAGTCTCGGCAGAGGCATTCGTTTCCCCCACGATTTCTGTCCAAAGGTGGTCTGCGATTAGTTTTCCTGGAAGGCCACTCTGGAAAGTCCATGCGGAATGGTGAGTCAACCCCACCCCCAAACCCATGAACAAATTCTATGACCATGAAGACACTGGCTGGGTCCCCTTTGTAGGGTTACTGACTGACTCTGGGTTGGGAAACCTCTGGAGGGTGGATCCTGGATGGGGCAAGGTTTATGGAGGCAAGCGACCTCACTGGGGTATAATGCCGTAGAGGCCACCCTCCAAAGCAGCCATTTTCTACAGGGCAACTGATCTCTGTCGTCTGGAGATCAGTTGTAGTTCTGGGAAGTCTCCAGGCCCCACCTGGAGGTTGGCAGGCCAGCTGCTTTGTCTCCAGCTTGGCAATGAGAATGCCCCACTACATTTTGCCAAAGGTATCCAGTTGCTGTCCCTAGCTATAAATATCCAAAGTTAATCCATGCCAGTGTGTGTGTGTGTAGGGGAGGGGGTCATAAGAACATAAAAGAACATAGAAGCCATGTTGGATCAGGCCAGTGGCCCATCCAGTCCAACACTCTGTGTCACACAGTGGCCAAAGCCCAGGTGCCATCAGGAGGTCCACCAACGGGGCCAGAACTCCAGAAGCCCTCCTGCTGTGGCCCCCCAAGCACCAAGAATCCAGAGCATCACTGCCCCAAACATAGTGTTTCATCTATACCTTGTGGCTAATAGCCACTGATGGACCTCTGCTCATGGCTCATGTGAATGTCCCACCCCAACCTGGTTTGGGTGGCGAGTGTATTTGAGCTCGCCCCGGAGCCAAATGGACCCGATGCAGCTTCAGGGCAGCCCTGCACGATCCTATGCCCCCTGGTGGCTAGTTGGATGAGCTGATGGAGGACTGGCATAGCCAACTCGCCACAGCCATCGACAAGATCGCCCCCTGACGTCCTCTGCGCCCCCGTGGTAGGCTGGCTCCATGGTTTACCCTGGAGCTGAGGCTGATGAAGCAGAGGTTAAGACGGCTAGAGAGACAGTGGCGGCATGCCTGCAACGGAACAACAAGAACATCCTATGGGTCATTTATGAGGACCTCCTGCCAACCTAGCAGTTTGAAAGCAAGAAATTGCAAGTAGGTAAATAGGTACCACTTTGGTGGGAAGGTAACAGCATTCCGTGCACCTCGGTGTTTAGTCATGCCGGTCACATGACCACAGAAACGTCTTCGGACAGCGCTGGCTCTTCGGCTTTGAAACGGAGATGAGCACTGCAGCCCTAGAGTCGGATTCGACTGGCTTTCGAGCAAGGGAACCTTTACCTTTACTTATGAGACGGCAGTCAAGGCTGCAAAGAGAGAGTACGATGCTGCCACGATTGCATCTGCGAGCCTGCACCTGGCCCAATTATTTGGAACAATTCATTTCTTGACTACCCTGCCTCAGAGCAGACCAAACGTTAGGGAATTGGATATCCGCTATGAGGCTTTCACGAGACTTTTCGCAGATAAAGTCCTGTCAACTCCGCCATAACCTTCCCGCCACAGTTGAGACAGTGAGTGAACTCAAGGCACCATGCACATCTTCTAGTCTGGTTATGGATTGGTTGAATCAGCTCAGCCTAGAGGACGTTGACAGAATGCTCATAACTGTGCGCCCTGCCACCTGCTGCCTTGACCTGTGTCCGTCATGGCTGATCAAAGCCAGCCGTGAGGAGTTGTGAGGCCCCCTACAGGAGACAGTCAACAAGTCCTTTAAACGTTCCTGAGGGCTCTTAAGGAAGCGGTGGTCCATCCTATCTTAAAAAAAAACACATCCTTGGACCTGGCAGAATTGGCTGGCCGGTTTCCAACTTGCCCTTTTTGGGCACGATAATTGAAAGGGCAGTGGCAAGTCAGTTACATTTTGGATGACGCTTCCATATTAGATCCCTTCCAGTTCAACGTTCGTCCAGGCCATGGCACAGAGATAGTACCAGTCGCCAGTGTTCCCTCTAAGCTGAGTTAGTGTGAGCTAGCTCACAGTTTTTTAGCCTCCGGCTCTCACATTTCTGTCTTAGCTCAGGAAGGAGGGCTCGAGAGCAAACTAATTTTTGCAGTTGCCAGATCGCTCACTCACAACTTTAATGCCAGCAGCTCACAAAGGGGGATTTTTGCTCACAAGACTCCACAGCTTAGAGGGAACATTGCCGGTTGCCCTCACGGATGATCTCCGAAGACATCTGGATCGAGGTGGGATGGTGGTGCTGTTGTTGTTAGACCTGTTGGCTGCGTTTGACACCATCGCCCATCAGTTACGGATCCACTGCCTTGCTGACACCGGAGTCCAGGGGCTCGCCTTACAATGGCTTGCCTCCTTCCTCCAGGGCCAGGGACAAAGGGTGGCAATCGGGGAAGAATTATCCCAAAGGCACCCACTGACCTGCAGAGTGCCTCAAGGGGTGGTTCTATCCCCGATGTTATTTAACATCTATATGTGCCCCCTTGCACAGATATGTGCCCCGACTCGGTTGTCACCAGTACGTTGATGGCACCCAGCTGTATCTGTTGTTGGGTGGCCAGTTGGACTCTGGGCTGGAAGATCTGGACCTGGCGTTACAAGCTGTGGCTGGATGGCTTAGACCGAGTCCGTTGAAACTGAATCTAATAAAGACGGAGGTTCTGTGCCTAAGTCACGGTGGCCAGGCTGTTGTTGGGTCTCTCTCAGCGAGAACACACCCAGCCTCCACTGAAGGCATTGCACTGGCTGCCTATAGCATCCTGAATTCACTTTAAGGTGCTAGTTCTCACCTATAAAGCTCTTTATGGTCAGGGGCCAGCATACCTGAGGGACCGCCTTTCCCCACATGTTCCCCAGAGAGCACTGCGTTCAGGGACACAAAACCTCTTAGTGCTCCCTGGCCCTAAAGAGGCCAGACTGGCCATCACCAGGGCTAGGGCCTTTTCTGCGGCAGCTCCGTGCTGGTGGAACAAGTGCCCTGAGGACACCAGGGCCCTATAGAAGTTACTTCAATTCTGCAGGGCCTGCAAGACCGAGCTCTTCCACCAGGCATTTGACCACGTCTTGACATAACTTGGAGCCTCCCTGGGATTGTGTTCATCAACTAAGTCGGTACTAACTGACTCCTGTTATGAAAATGATGGATGGATGGATGGATGGATGGATGGATGGATGGATGGATGGATGGATTGCACTTTAGATTTTATGTGTTTTTAAATTGTTTTAACAATTTTGTGTAAGCTGCCCTGAGCCTGCTTTGGCAGGGAGGGTGGGGTATAAATCAAATAGGTAGGTAGGTAGGTAGGTAGGTAGGTAGGTAGGTAGGTAGGTAGGTAGGTAGGTAGATAGATAGATAGATAGATAGATAGATAGATAGATAGATAGATAGATAGATAGATAGATGAAAATAATGATGATCAGGGCTTTTTTTGTAGAAAAAGCCCAGCAGGAACTCATTAGCATAATAGGCCACACCCAACATCAGAAACTCATTAGCATATTAGGCCACACTCCCATGTTACCAGAAGTGTGGTCATCCAGCCACACCCACCTTTTGCTTTTTATTCTGTTTACCTTGTTTGTTGTCAAAACCCAGGGCTTTTTTTGTAGCAGGAACTCCTTTGCATGTTAGGCCACACACCCCTAATGTAGCCAGTCCTAATGAGTTTCTGCTGTTGGGTGTGGCCTATTATGCTAATGAGTTCCTGCTGGGCGTGGCCAACTCAAGAGCCAGCCAGCCCCAAAATAACCCTCATGATGATGGTGATGCTGCTGCTGAATAGATAGATTGATTGATTTATAGCTAGACAGCTAGATAATGATGATGATGATGATGATGATGATGAATAGAGAGAGAGAGAGATGTTTCTCTAATCCCATCTTGAAACTGTCTATGCTTGTAGCTGCCACCACCTCCAGCAAGCAGTAAATTTCACATGTTAATTTCTTTTTGGGTGAAGAAGTCCTTCCTTTTATCTGTTCTAAACCTTCTGCTCATTAATTTTATTGAGTGCCCATGAGTTCTTGTACGGTGAAAAAGGGAGAAAAGGGTCACCCAGGAGTCACCGATCCGGCCAAGAATGCAGGGGAACAGGTGGTGGTCTTCACTTAAAAGAATGTGGAAGGTGCTTCTGCAGGCCAGAATCGGGGCTGGCCTGGTCTCGCTGATACACACCAGGACATACAAGAAACCCAGAACAGAGTAGCCTTGGAGAGGGACAGGGAAGAGAGGAGCTACAGCGTAACAGGGCCTCCAGTAGACTAGGGACAGTTCAGCTCATGTGAACAGGGTCCGAGTGCGAAGAGTGTCTGAGCATGTCCTGCCAAGGATAGAATTGAAGATACAGTTCAAAGAGGGGCTTTGTTGTTTGGGGGCCATCAGGTGTCCCAAAAAGTTGTCATCACAATTTTTTTATATTCTTTGTTCTGATCAAAAATAGCAAGAATGCACTAACACAGCATGTCTATAATTTTGGAGGACATCTGTGTGTACAGATAACTTTGTCTGGTGTTTGAAGTTACAAGATAATTAATCAAGATTGTGTGCCTGATCAAGCAGGACAATTAGCTATTGTTGGAGATGATTTTTAAAAGCCTTTAAGTATAGGAGGCCTAAATTGGTTGCTGGCTTCTTCTCGAAGGAAACTCCAGGCCCGTGATGCTGCTTAATTTGGGGTAAGGCATTTAAGGGAGTGCTCTCTATGGATAGACAGTTTCCATACTATGCTTAGCTACTCAATATTGAAGATGTACGTAGTTATGTTTAAACGAAAGATAAAATAGAGGTACGAGTCTTGAACAGTGTCCATTGTGTACTCTGCTCACAGCAGACCAAATACGTCGCAGGGTGAAGCTCTTGCCAGGAGATTCACAACCTGATATAGGAGTGCTTTATGGTCTGATATTAGGGTTGCCAACCTCCAGGTGATTGTATCAAAACACTCCGCGAATAACTTACAAACCGAAGCAGAAAGAATACATATTATCCAAGACAATTTTAACCATTCTTAACAGTTCAAATATTTCTCCAATGCAAACACCCTTATAATTTCTTAAAGGGTTAGGATTCAGCAGTACTTCAGATGAAAATCCATGTAAAGTTCACCAATCTTCTGTATAAGATGCTTCAGGAGAGCAGACGCTTCAAAAAAGTGAAAGTTCTGCACGAAAACAAAAGTTCCACGTTAGAGGAGTAGCAGCTGTACACGGCCGGCTTCAGTGCCATGTTCGCTTCCTGCTTCCTCAGATAGCTGATACTCTTTTAGCTGTGAAGTCAAAAGATAATTTAACAATTCTCCTTAGACCAGTTTTCGAAATCCAGTCACCCCATTCACATCTTGTTCTTTCTGCCGACAGTGCTTCTACAATACTGTGTTTGTGTTTTGATGCAACTTCCTCCCGTGAGCTCTCTTTAGATATAGCCTCCAGGTGATGGCCGGAGACCTCCTGGGATTCCGACTGATCTCCAGGTTACAGAGACCTGTTCACCTGGAGGAAACGGCCTCTTTGGAAGGTGGACTCTATGGCAGTATACCCCACTGAAGTCCCTCCCTTCCCCAAACCCCACCCTCCCCAGGGTCTACCCCCCAAAAAACGCCAGGTATGTCCCAACCCAGAGCTGGCAACCCAATCTGATCTAGGAACAGTAACCAGAGCGTCATAGGAACAGGGCTCTTTTTGGGCAGGAACGCACAGGAACGGCGTTCCGGCTGGCCCCCGAGTTGGCCATGCCCAGCAGGAACTCATTAGCATAATAGGCCACACCCAACAGCAGAAACGCATTCGGGTTGGCTACATGAGGGGTGTGTGGCCTAACATGCAAAGGAGTTCCTGCTACAAAAAAAGCCCTGGGTTTTGACAACAAAAAAGGTAAACAGAATAAGAAGCAAAAGGTGGGTGTGACTGGATGACCACACTTCTGGTAACATGGGGATGTGGCCTAATATGCTAATGAGTTTCTGCTGTTGAGTGTGGCCTATTATGCTAATGAGTTCCTGCTGGGCTTTTTCTACCAAAAAAGCCCTGCATAGGAATACGTCTGTCTCTGAATCACACCTGGCAAGAATCACATGGAACACAAAGGTGCTAAGGGCACCTCTGTTTTTCTTTCCCTCCCCACTTCCTACTCCATATTGTAGGCACGCCCCCCATTTCCTCCCTAGTCCCTTTCCTGCACCTTCTCCAGAGGGAGGCTACAGAGACCATTCAGGCTCTAGTGAGTGGTTGTCACAAAAAACCTGCAGAACTTTCCAGGCACTAGCATTTAAAACAACAACAACACACCATGCTGCTAGTCCTCATTCTCACCATCAACGTATGACATACAGTGGGGGTTACAGCATGAGCAGGAAAAATCCCTGACCCTCAAAGACCTTAAGATCTCAGTTCTGAGAGGCAGAAAAGGGGAGGGTAACCAGAGATGAATGGCTGGCAGCACATCATAGTCCTGCTTTTGCGGGCCGGGGTGTAACTGCAATTGAGGGTGAAACCTGGTAGAGGAAGAGTTAATCCTGTCAATGCCCCCCTTCCCCCTTATCTGAAGATATGTAAAGTTCTGGGGAGAAATTTGCATGCCTTAGATTTGTACACCACCAAGCAGATCCATCTCAGCAGGATGCAAAAGGAAACAGAGTTAGAGTCCTGGGGCACCTTTAAGACCAATGAAGTTTTATTCAAGGTATAAGCTTTTGTGTGCATGCAGGCTTCTTCAGATGCAGTCTGAAGAAATGCATATGCACAAGAAGGCTGATGCCCAGAAATTAAACTTTGTTGGTCTTAAAGGTGCCCCAGGACTCAAACACCTTCCCTATGAAGAAAGGTTAAAATGCTTGGGGCTCTTTAGCTTGGAGAAACGACGGCTGAGAGGTGACATGATCGAGGTTTATAAGATTATGAATGGGATTGAGCAGGTTGAGAAAGAAGTACTTTTCTCCCTTTCTCACAATACAAGAACTCGTGGGCACTCTATGAAATTGTTGAGCAGTCGGGTTAGAACAGATAAAAGGAAATACTTCTTCACCCAAAGAGTGATTAACATATGGAATTCACTGCCACAGGAGGTGGTGGCAGCTGCAAGCATGGACAGTTTCAAGAGGAAATTAGATAAACATATGGAGCAGAAGTCCACCAGTGGCTATTAGCCGCAGGGTATAGATGGGAACTCTCAGTCTGGGGCAGGTGAGGCACTCTATTCTTGGTGCTGGAGGGGGCAGCAGTGGGGGGCTTCTGGTGCCCTGGCCCCACTGCTGGACCTCCTGATGGCACCTGGTATATTTTGGCCGCTGTGTGACAGAGTGTTGGACTAGATGGGCCATTGGCCTGATTCAACATTGGCTTCTCTTATGTTCTTATGTTCTTAAACTTTGTTCTGTTGCGTCAGACCAACACGGCTCCCCATCTGAATCTCTCTTGATGTGAGACTTAGAGAGGTTAGCCTGGTGTCAAAGTCACTCAGTGAACTGGGGAGGGACCAGCAGTGACAACCTGTTGCTCCTGGGTTCAAAACAAGCTCCTGGCCTCTGCCATGTGTGGTCCCTCAAAGAACATCCGAGGGCATCACAGCTTGTGGAGAAGGAGGAGGAGGAGAAGGAGAAGAAATTGGATTTATACCCCACGTTTCACTAACCGAAGGAGTCTCAGAGTGGCTTACAAATCTCCTTTCCCTTCCCCTTCCCACAACAGACACCCGCTGAGGTAGGCGGGGCTGAGAGAGATCTCCCAAGAACTGCCCTTGAGAGAACAGCTCTGAAAGAACATATGACTGACCCAAGGTCACACCAGCAGCTGCATGGGGAGGAGTGGGGAATCAAACCCGGTTCTCCCAGATTAGAGTCCCCACTCTTAACTACTAGACCAAACTGGCTCTTTGACCATGCAAAGTGGCCACTTGGACAAAGCAATGCAATGGCCCTTGAGGTTCAGGGCCAGCTTTGTGGCCCAGAGAAGGCAGCTGAGGTCTGGTTGGTGGTGGGCAGTATAGGGAGGACATAGCTCCCCCCTCCCCCCGGTTTTGTGGTTTTGTGTCCACGCCCCCGCAGCTCCATCTGTTCATACCTCCACTGGGGACAGCAGCTTTGCTGAGTCCCTGCCGGCCAAGCTGCCAAGCAGAGACGCCAGGCCAGGCGCCAAGGCTGTTGGTGTTGGGAGTTGCTGCCAATGCAGAATAGCAGAGCAAACCAGCTTGCTGGCTCGAAGGAAGCTGAAGCGGAGGGGCAAAAACTCCCGTCGGAGTTGGCACAGGCTGAGGACTGGGAAATACAGACGGCTGCATTCTGATTTCTTCACACTGATGGTGCCTGAGAGGAGGTTTTTTTTTTTGTTTTAAGATGGTGAGATTCGTCATAGAGAGAAACTGGCATTCCATGATGAGGGATAGCTTTGAAAAGGGTTAGGGGAAGGGCCTGGAGATTTTTAAAAAAATTCTTGATGGGCAGCGTATCAAAGCCGAAGCAACTGTACAAGGATTGCCGATCCTGAACCAGAAAGTTACAAATAACCAGTGGTGGTGGGAGGGACAAAAGAGAGAGAATCCAGAGCCATGACAAACACAACAGACGTGCGATTTGCGTCCTTATGGTGTCTCTTGAGGAACAGTGAATAAAGTAAACGGAAAATAAAATAAGCTGAAAAGAGTGAATAAAATTAACAGAAAAGAATGTCTCGCTGTTTTCGACCAGAGCCAGGGCCTTTTCGGTCCTGGCTTTGACCTGGTGGAACGCTCTTCCAGCTGAGTTCCGGGCCCCGTGGGATCGAATGCAAATTCTGCAGGCCCTGCAAAACAGAGCTGCTCTTCCAGGCTTACGGTTGAGGGCAGCCGCAGTTCTCATCTCCGGCTGGCCTCCCCTCTCTCTCCTTCCTCCTGTTTCCCTCCCCTTTCTTCGGGTTAGACAAATATTAAGATATGTACCCCCCCCCGGGGTTTTACGCCATCTTTTAATGTGATGGCTGAGTGTGCTTTCATGATATTTAGTGTATTTATTAAATTTAGATTTAATAATGTTTTAATTGTATAATGTTTTATGCTGTTACCCGCCCTGAGCCCTGTTTCATAAGTCTAATAGTGCGTCAGTACAGTCGACACAATGGGCCTTTGATAACCAATGTATTGTTGTTGTTCAGTCGCACAGTCAAGTCCGACTCTTCACGACCCCATGGACCAGATCACGCCAGGCCCTCCTGTCTTCTGCGGTCCTCTGAAGTTTGCTCAATTTCATGTTCATTGCCTCGGTGGCACTGTCTAACCATCTCATCCTTTGCCGTCCCCTTCTTCTTTTACCTTCCGTCTTTCCCAGCATCAGGGTCTTCTCCAGTGAGGGCCCCCTTCTCTTTTGGTTGCCATAGTATTTGAGCTTCAGCTTCAGGATCTGGCCTTCCAGGGAACAGTCAGGGTTGATTTCTTTTAGAATCTCCTTGCAGTCCAAGGGACTCTCAAAAGTCTTCTCCAGCACCACACTCACAGCCATGCATTACTATGGGGAATACCATTGCTTTGGCCATGTGGATTTTTGTTGGCAAGGTAATGTCTCTACTTTTTATCATGCTGTTTAGGTTTGCCATCGCTTTCCTCCCCAGGAGCAGGCATCTTTTAATTTCATGGCTGCAGTCACCGTCTGCAGTGATCTTGGATCCCAGGAATGTGAAGTCTGTCACTGCTTCCACGACTTCCCCTTCTATTTGCCAAGGAGTGATGGGGCCGGATGCCATGATCTTAGTTTTTTTGACGTTGAGTTTCAAGCCAACTTTTGCACTCTCCTCTTTCACCCTGAGCAAGAGGCTCTTTAAGTCCTCTTCACTTTCTGCCATTAGAGTGGTATCATCTGCATATCTGAGGTTGTTGATCTTTTCCCCAGCCATCTTAATTCCGGCTTGTGATTCATCCAGGCCAGCATTTCACATGAAATGTTGTAGAAGTCTGGAACCACCAGAAAGAACTGGAGCAGAGCATAAGTATTCACATGACACATTAAGCCAGAGGTGTCGAGCTCATTTGTTAACGAGGGCCGGATCTGACACAAATGCCACTTTGTCGGGCTGGGCCATGTGTGCCATAAAATATAATGCCAGTTACCGGAGATATAAACTTTATAAAAGACAGAAGGCAAACCCAATTAATGACATTATTCTTGACTCAAGATACAAACACGCTCAAAGCATTAACACTCTTACCGTATTTCCTTAAAGTATCTCCCAGATTCCTGCCCTCCCACTCCTACTTCCACCACCCGTTATGCATCAGGGACAAAATGCACAGTCTCTGTCATCTGGCAATAAAGCTTATGACCAGTTGCTCACAGGCTGGAGAAGAGCCCTGAATGGTCCGGTTCTGGCCCACCGGCCGTATGTTTGACACCCCTGCAAAAAGTGGTAGAAAAATTACATAAGGGGGGATCCTACTTACAGTGCACTGTATGCAGCAGTACAGACCACAGTCCCTAATCATTTGTCCAAGCAAGTTTGTGAACCATGTTGAATAATATAGCCCTACTGCCTGTGCAGAAAAAGTCCTCTTGAATAGTTCCGTTTTGCATAGTTTGTGGAAGGCCAGGAGACTGGGAGCTTTCCTGACCTCCTCGGGCACACCATTCCATAAGGTGGAAGCCACAATGGAGAAATACAGGCAGGTGTTTTCGTCCATCCGTGGTTTAACCATCCATGCCCGACCCTGCTTAATTCCCAAGTTCTGACGAGCCCAAGCTAAACTTGGCTATCTTGCAAAACACACGACTTAACTATTGAGAGACAGTCTGGTATAGTGGTTAGAGTGTCTGACAAGGATCTGGGAGACCCAGGTTCGAATCCCCACTTGTGCCATGAAAGCTTGCTGGGTGACCCTGAGCCAGTCGCACATTCTCAGCCTGGCCTACCTCACCGGGCTGTCGTGAGGACAAAATGGAGGAGAGGAAGCCGCTTTGGGTCCCCCGTTGGGGAGGAAGGCCAGGGTGTCAATGAAGCAAGGAAATCAGTAAATGCGATGCCTTCCGCCGGGTCCTTGCCCCTCATTCTCCTGCACAGACCTCGCAGCATTGTTGTGAGGATAAAATGGAAGAGCAAAGAACTGTGTAAACCAGTGCTCCCTGTAAGCTGTGGAGTCTTGTGAGCAAAAATTCTACTTTGGGAGCTCCTGGCATTAAAGTTGTGAGCAGGCGATTTGGCTTCTGCATAAATTAGTTTGCGCTGGAGCCATCCTTCCTGAGCTAAGGCAAAAATGTGGGTGAGTTGGAGGCTAAAAAACTGTGAACTGGCTCACAGTAACTCAGCTTAGAGGGAACACTGGTGTAAACCCTTTGGGTCCCCAAGTGGGTTATAAAAGAGGTAATTTTTTAAAAATTAGTTTTAAAGGGCAGGGGATGCCCACTAATTGAAAAGGAAATGAGTGTTTTTCTTCCGGGAGACTCGGTACCAACTTCAAGTTAATTACAGGCCTCTAACAGGCAATTGGAGCGTCAGGTTCTAGCTTTAAGGTCTGTTCTTGATTCGTTTTGTGGAAGGAAAAGGGAGGAAGAGTTGTCCTCTTTCCCGATGATTAGATTCTAACACTTTCTCCCTCCTCTTACTTGAGGTCAGGTCTTTTAAAAGGAGAGGAAATCATTACAGGCAGCATCTTCAGGGGGTATTTGCAGAGAAAGAAGAAGAAGTAGAGCAGGTTTTTACACCCCATTTTTTTCTGCCCTAAAGAGTCTCAAAGCAGCTTTGCCTTTCTCTACCTCTCCCCACAACAGGCACCTTTTGAGGCAGGTGGGGCTGAGCGAGCTGAGAGAACCGTGACTGGCCCGAGGTCATCCAGCAGGCTACATGGGGAGGAGTGGGGAATCAAACCCGGTCCTCCAGATTAGAGCATGCCGCTCTTAACCACGACACCATGCTGGTTTTCAGAGAAAGGAACGAGTCAAATCTACATCTTTCATAGGTGGTTTGAACCTGAAACTTACAGCCCCATCTCTCTATAGGGATCCCTTTGGATTTCTCACAAAAATGCCATTTTTTTCAGACACTATTTAAGGGCTGTGCTATCTGTGTCCGTACCTGTGTCTCAGAATGCGCAATGGGGCCAATATAAGAAGGATAAGTTGGGATCCCAGGGGGAATTGTGGGGAGGGGGGATAAATTATTAGGAAGTACACCCCAGTCCACAACATTGTAAGCATGTAAGAACATAAGAAGAACCCTGCTGGATCAGACCAGTGGTCCATCTAGTCCAGCATCCTGTCTCTCACAGTAGCCAACTGGTTCCTCTGGAGAGCCAACAACAGGGCAGAGAGGCCGAGGACTTCCCCTGACAGGAACCTAAGAAGAGCCCTGCTGGATCAGACCAGGGGTCCATCTAGTCCAGCATCCTGTCTCTCACAGTAGCCAACTGGTTCCTCTGGAGAGCCAACAACAGGGCAGAGAGGCCGAGGACTTCCCCTGACAGGAACCTAAGAAGAGCCCTGCTGGATCAGACCAGGGGTCCATCTAGTCCAGCATCCTGTCTCTCACAGTAGCCAACTGGTTCTTCTGGAGGGCCAACAACAGGGCAGAGAGGCCGATGTCTTCCCCTGACAGGAACCTAAGAAGAGTCCTGCTGGATCAGACCAGAGGTCCATCTAGTCCAGCATCCCGTCTCACACAGTGGCCAACCACTTTCTCTGGAGGGCCAACAACAGGGCAGAGAGGCCGAGGCCTTCTCCTGACAGGAACCTAAGAAGTGCCCTGCTGGATCAGATCAGTGGTCCGCCTAGTCCAGCACCCTGTCTCACACAGTGGCCAACCACTTCCTCTGGAGGGCCAACAACAAGACATAGAGGCCGAGGCCTTCTCCTGATGTTGCCTCCTGTTGTAATGCTGAGGTTCAGCCTTTGGGCAACCTGTCCTGGACCACCTGATGTGCCATGCAGATGGGGGAGGGGACTTAGCCCCCTTCCCATATATATGGGAGAATTGGGGGGGGGATTTGGTCTAGTAGGCATGCCTCTTGGGGCACTTCCCTCCTAGCTCACAATGCTTCTCTTCCAAGTTCTTTTAAATTGTTACTGGGTTTGCCCCCTTCACAGTTGATATTGCTTCTCAAATCTTCCCTTTCCTCAAAGGCTGATACTTTAAAGCGTTGAACTCCAGAACTGTGTAAGCAGTAGATTGAGGTTAGCTGTTGCAGATTTTCCTTGACATATGGAGTACTCCATCTTTCTGTGTTATATCTCTGAGGATGCCAGTCACAGCTGCTGGCGAAACGTCAGGTCCTACGACGCCAAGACCACGGCCATACAGCCCGGAAAATCCACAACAGCTAATGAACTCCGGCCATGAAAGCCTTCGACAATATAGTAGACTGGGGTGTTTTCCACATAGGGATGCCAGCCTCCAGGTGGAGCCTGGGAATCCCCTAAAATTACAGCTCATCTCCAGACCACCCTTACAAAAAATGGCAACTTTGAAGGGTGGCATTGCACCCACGGAGGTCCTCGTCCTCCCCAGACTCCATCTCCAAATCTCCAGGCATTTCCCAACCTGGATCTGGCAACCCTACCCCCCCATCCCCTGGCAATAGGCAGGGGAACAGACACTTGGCAACCCTATGGGAGTGGCCTTGTGTGATTTCCCCATTCCTGCTGCAACAGCTTCCACAAGGCAGGTTTCCCTGCATTCCTCCCCCCCCGCCGCCGCCCCACTCCACTGGTGCCTTTTTCAGGTTCATTTTTTATTTTAATGGCAACTGAATATCATTAAGCATTATAACACTCTAACCATCCATCTATCAGGCTCTCTTCATTTCCAGCTATCTTTTTTCCGGGGTGTGGGGGGAGTATGTTTCGTCAAGCAAACAAAGCAAAAATGGGAATCGGGCTGATGCGTTCTATTGGCACATTAAACAGCGAAAGAACGCCGGCACTCTCTGGTAGACTCTGTTGAGTTGCAAAGGTCAATTCGGTCCTGTGAAGAGGGCTTTTTTTTCTCTTTTTTTGAGACTGAATTTGTAACTGGAAGGGGATAAATACTTATTAAATGCAGCAGCAACCGCGGAAGAGATCCATCACTTCGCCTCGGAATTAAAGGGGATAACAACCAGGGCCGTGGAGTTTCTTCCCCCCTCCCATTTATTTAAAACATTTCTAGCCTGCCTTATCTCTATAGACTCAAGGCAGCTAACAATGCAGCGATGGGCTTCAAGGACACAAAAGCACACAAGAGGCTCTCGGCGAATGTCCCCCGGGGGTCTGCGCTGACGAGGGCGAGGCGGAGGCCGCCTCTCCACCCTGGCCTGTAGCCCCGCTGGCAACCTCTGGCCACCCAAAGGCTGTTTTCTCGCTTGCAGCCCTCTGTGGGCTGGACACACAGTAGCAGGAGCTGCATCGCACCGTCTCTGCGGTCACCCCCGGGCTGCACTTTTCTTTTTTTTGCCATCAAGTCGCAGCTGACAAACGGTGGCCCTTCGTGGAGTTTTCAAGGCAAAAGGCAATCCGAGGTGATTTGGTCATTGCCGGCCTCTGTGCCGCAACCCTGGGCTTCCTGGGTGGCCGCCCAGCCGAGTCCTAACTAGAAAAGGACCCACGGTAAGTAGGAAAAACCAACATATAACAAATACCATGTTACAGACGGTTATAGCATATCGTAAATAATATTTATATTTTTAGAATAATATTTTTACAGTAATTTCATCATATATAATTTATCATATAAATATCACAACATATAAGGTATCAAAACCATCCAAATATCGGATATCATCTCCAACGAATCTCAAAAGATATTGTACAACCTCTTAATTAATATCAGTCCTCCTCTGTTAGACAAAAGTTTCAAGAGGGAGGACTCTTTAAAGTCTCTTTAAAGAGCCAGTTTGGTGTAGTGGTTAAATGTGCGGACTCTTATCTGGGAGAACCGGGTTTGATTCCCCACTCCTCCACTTGCACCTGCTGATGTGACCTTGGGGCAGTCACAAGCTCTGGCACAGTTGTTCTCTCAAGGACAGTTTCTGTCAGAAGTTCTCTCAGCCCCACCTACCTCACAGGGTGTCCGTTGTGGGGAGGGGAAGGGAAAGGAGTTTGTAAGCCGCTCTGAGACGCCTTTGGGCAGTGAAGGGCGGAGTATAAATCCAAACTCTTCTTCTTCTTCTTCTTCTTCTTCTTCTTCTTCTTCTTCTTCTTCTTCTTCTTCTTCTTCTTCTTCTTCTTCTTCTTCTTCTTCTTCTTCTTCTTCTTCTTCTTCTTCTTCTTCTTCTTCTTCTTCTTCTTCTTTAGAACATGTGCTCTGTCATCCTCCAACAGAGGTCCAGATATCCTTCCTCAGGGAGTTCAACAATAATCTTCCAGCACAAGATTGCCAAATACCAAAGTATTAATCCAAATTTCTCTCCAATGAATGCTGCAAAAAAAATTTCTTATGAGCTACAAGCCTCCTCCAAAGTGAAAAGCACATTCCTTTTCACTTTGGAGGAGGCTTGTAGCTCATAAGAAAAGGATATCTGGACCTCTGTTCTAAAGAGATTTTAAGGAGTCCTCCCTCTTGAAACTTTTGTCTAACAGAGGAGGACTGATATTAATTAAGAGGTTGTACAATATCTTTCGAGATTCTTTGGAGATGATATTCGATATTTGGATGGTTTTGATACCTTATATGTTGTGACATTTATATGATAAAGTATATATGATGAAATTACTGTAAAAATATTATTCTAAAAATATAAACATTATTTACGATATGTTATAATCATCTGTAACACGGTATTTGTTATATGTTGGCAAGTCCTAACTAGGGCAGGTCCTGCTCAGCTGTCAAGATCTGATGAGACTGGGCTAGCCTGGGTCATCCGGGTCAAGACAGACTGTGCCTTACCATCACATTTGGATTTGTCCCCAGCATGCACTCCTGTCCTGGCTGGGGTGATTATCCCCCCCTTTCTCCCCCTGGCTAGCGGTAGCTCTTTATGCCTGTTGAAGGCATGGCCAGGCCCGTAGCTATGGTGGGGCTTTTGGGAGTTCCGCCCCCTTTTCTTAAAAGCACAGCCCCACAAGGATTTCTCCTGTAAATGCTTTCCCCCCCAATCATTTTAAAACATTTTTAAAAGACGTGTGCTCCTTTAAGCAGAACGGGCTGATGTGGTTGATGAATTCCCGCCCTGAGCAAGGGGGTTGGAGTAGGTGACCTCTAGGATCCCTTCTAACTCTGTGTCAAGAAACTGGTCTCCTTTAAGAGAGTTTTCCTACCTAAGTGTTAGCTTTCTTGACTATGGAAGTCATCACCCCCACCTGCAGGCTTGTTATCAGAATTGCTGCTTAGGCTGGCAGAAGTGATTAACTTGCAGCAGCTGAGAACTGTCATCTAAAGTGACTGGCAGCTTTCAGTTTAGAGCTCTATCCTGGTAACTGCTTTCTATTGGCTAAATGGCTTTTCTTTCTGCACTGAGGACTTCAGCCCCACCAGGGGGGAAAAATTGCCCCACAAGCCACAAAATCCTGGCTATGGGCCTGAGCATGGCTCTCCCTCCTGGAAGGCATGAACCAGACACACCAACCTTCCCAAGCAGCTAATGACGTTGTCCTCTGCACACACTCCGGTGGGCCATTCCAGGGGTCCAGACCTCCCATAGAAGAAGCCTGCAACCTGACTGTTGGCTTATGGTCAATACAAGGAGAGATGGCCACAAAGAGAAGGCTACCCAAAGAGCATAGCTGGTGCAGAGGGGTATACCAGGAGATAAGAACATAAGAGAAGCCAATGTTGGATCAGGCCAATGGCCCATCCAGTCCAACACTCTGTCACACAGTGGTCAAAAATACCAGGTGCCATCAGGAGGTCCAGCAGTGGGGCCAGGACACTAGAAACCCTCTCATTGTTGACCTCCCCAAGCACCAAGAATACAGAGCATCACTTGCCCCAGAGTCCCTACCTATACCTTGTGGCTAATAACCACTGATGGACCTCTGCTCCATCTGTTTATCCAATTCCCTCTTGAAGCCGTCCATGCTTGTAGCTGCCACCACCTCCTGTGGCAGTGAATTCCATGTGTTAATCACTCTTTGGGTGAAGAAGGACTTCCTTTTATCCATTCTATGTGGTTTTTATATGTTCTATGTTCCTTTTGGAGCTGCGGTGGCTCAAGTGGTTAAGACGCTGAACTGCAGGCTCTGGAAGGTCAGTAGTTCAGCAGTTCGAGACCCGGGTGCCGCATGACAGGGTGAGCTCCTGTCTCTAGTTCCAGCTCCTGCCAACCTAGCAGTTCGAAAGCAAGAAATTGCAAGTAGATAAATAGGTACCACTTCGGTGGGAAGGTAACAGCGTTCCGTGCACCCTGGTGTTTAGTCATGCCGGCCACATGACCACGGAAACGTCTTCGGACAGCGCTGGCTCTTCGGCTTTGAAACGGAGATGAGCACCGCAACCCTAGAGTCGGATTCGACTGGCTTTCAAGCAAGGGAACCTTTACCTTTACTATGTTCCTTTTATCCATTCGTTGTGGTTCAGGGTGTGTGGGCCCTTTTGCCATGAAGAGTTTTCAAAGGTGACCATCAGCTTTTTCAAATGGGCCAAGAAGCAAATACATAACCAGTGCATGTGTTCCAAGTGGCTGACAATAGACAGGCAGGGTTGCCAACTCTGGGTGAGAAAATTCCTGGAGATTTGGGGGTGGAGCCTGGAAAGGGTGCCGTTTGGGGAGGGGAAGGATCACAGTGGCATATAATGCCATAGGCCCCACCCTCTACGGCAGCCATTTTCATCAGGGGAACCGATCGCTGTAATCTGAAGATCAACTATAATTCTTGGAAATCTCCAGGCTCTACCTGGAGGTTGGCAACCCTTCTAGACAGGAGTCTCACTGCTACATACTGTACCAAAAGAGGCTTATGAGACACCTTCAAAGGCAGTCATGTGTAGAATGTATTACAGTAGTTCAAACTGTTGAAAAGTGAAACTATTGTGGGCTTGTAGAACAAAGTTTGAGTCCAGTGGGGCACCTTTAAGACCAACAAAGTTTTATTCAAGGTATGAGCTTTCCTGTGCACGTACGCTTCCTCAGATACATTGAAATGGAAGGTATCAGTCCATACATGTAGGCGGAGGCTGAACTGCTTCAGACCAGCATGGCTTACCCACCTGAATCTATTTTGTAGGCTTGCTAATTTAGCCTTTGTGTAATGAATATTTGTAGGATTCGATATGGTTCCAGTCATAAACTGATGCAAGAATGAAATCGATGCCTAAAGATAAGGATCCTGCTTCCCAATGCTGCCAACTAGGAGAGATAGTGTGGTGCACTGGTTAGGCTTCCCAAGAACTTACCACGTGCCGGCGGGGGATGGATACGTCCTTGCAGGGCCATCCCCAGGGGAAGGAGAGGCGCGGAGCACCATGCCGTCGCCAGGAAGGGATGGTAGGTGACGCTCTGGCAATGGGGCTGGAAACTCGATGGTACCATCGAATTTTCAGCCCCATTGCCAGAGCATCACCTGGTATCACTTCCTGGTGACAGCATGGTGCGTTACCAGAAAGACTGGTCCAGCCGGGGAGCATTCGTCCCCTGCCCCCAGATGGTAAGTACTTGGGAACCCTAGCACTGGTTGAGAGACCAAAGTTCTAATCAGGGCTCTTTTTGTAGCAGGAACTCCTTTGCATATTAGGTGACACACCCCTAATGTAGCCAATCCTCCAAGAGCTTACAGTAGCCCCTGTAAGAAGAGCTCTGTAAGCTCTTGGAGGATTGGCTGTGTCACCTAATATGCAAAGGAGTTCCTGCTACAAAAAGAGCCCTAGTTCTAATCCCCACTCCTGCCATGGAAGCTCACTGGGTGACCTTGGGCTAGTCACACACTCAGCCTAACCTACCTCACAGGGTTGTTGTGAGGATAAGTTGGAGGAGAGGAGAATGATGTAAGCCACTTTGGGTTCCCACTGGGGAGAAAGGCAGGGTACAAATTAATTAAATAAATAATAAATACATTTTCTACAGCTCTTTGCCTGCTTTTTTTGTTTGTTTGCTCACATTGTTTTCCAGCTCTTTGATCTTAGCCCCAGTACACTCTTACGGTCATTAGAGGTCTTTGCTGTTTGATTGAATTGTTCTTATCATATTTTGTAATCAACCCTGAGTCTTAATGAGACCATGTACTATAAATGAAGCTGTTATTATTGTTATTGTTAGTAATAATTTCAAGATCCTAAAAATTTTGAATCATTTTGACATTTCCTCAGAGCTTGGAAGCTAAGCAGGTTTGGCCACAGTCAGTACTTGGGTGTGAGGCCACCAAGGAAGACCAGGGTTGTTATTCAGAGGCAGGCAATGGCAAACCACCTCTGCTCATCTCTTGCCTTGAAAACCCCCAGTTCATGGGGCCACCATGAGTCAGTTGTCACTTGGTGGCATACAATTATTTAATTATAGGTTACATATGCAGACCAAACAGACTTTGCTGCAAAAAGACTGTTATACAATAATGCAAAGAGAGGCTTATCCAACATTAACGCATAACGTTGAGGAGAAAGGGATTATGTCATTTCTTGGGGTGGATAAAGCATTTGACATCGTTGAATGGAACTTGCGTTGTCACATTTTCAAATGCTTTTATTTAGGCAGGCACTTCCTTGGTTCAGGATAGCGGTTTATGAACCATGAGCTGGTCCATCATCACCAGGAGGAATGTATCAATTCTGTTGTCTTTCATCCATTACTTATTAGCTCCCAATACTGAAGCATTCATTTCTATCATGACTTGAATGCCACACACAGTTAATGCATTAACATGAAATGCAGAATACAGCCTGATTTCAGGACATAAGATGATTTAGGCTTGAGTTCTGTTTTACAAAATGAGATTGTGAACCAACATAACATGAATCAGACTTTTAACAAGACTAGGTGTCAAGATATGTAATATTTTCAATTGGGGTTTTCAGTTCAGCATTTTAAAATTATGTTAATCTATCTACTCTCCTCTTGTCCCACCTCCACATCACAGGCCCATTTATTCGTATGGTTTTAAATTTCAAATCAAAAGGGCAGCTAGTTTCAGAAAGGGAATACTGAAGTCGTGTGAGCTCCTTTGGGGACCAGCTGGAAGAATAGAAATCCAACAAATAACACATAATAAGAGTGTTTTTGACTGTTAGATGATCTTTTTTTAAGTGCACCTGAAAAAGAAGGTCAAATGAAATTCTTCTGAGATTTCACAGTTAGGGATAGTTGCAAGAGTTAAGGCTGAAGGGATTTAAAGAGCATTCTGTGTGAGAATGTCCTTATATAACTTTAGAAAATCTAGCAAAAGATGCCCTCAGACCTCAGAAGGGGGTCCGAAGAGAACTCAGATGACCTGAACACAACATTGGGGGAAAGGGCATATGCAGAGTTTTATTTATGGATTTGCTTTAATACCCTGCCTTTCCATAAGTAGCTCAAGATAGCTATCAGCATGTTTGAAGATGGTCAAATAAAAGCAGTGCAAAATGCCAGAGCCCAACATATAAAGCTGCCCAGTGCATAGTAAACAATGTGGGGAAATTGGCACAAGAGTGAATAAAGAACCCGCTGAAAAGGTCTCATCCTACAGCCCCTTCTGAAAGACAGCAGAGACAGGAAGCCTTGAGAATGGCATTTCCACAAGGCAGGTGCGACAAAGGAAGAGGCCCAATCTCGGGAGGAGGCCAGAAGAGCGGAAAAGATGGCCAACAGGGAACCCTGCAAGGTGATGAATGGATTGACTCAACTAAGACATCTGCCTTGGACAAAATAGCTGTAGTTCATTAGACATGGACTCAGATAGTAAAGGTAAAGGTTCCCTTGCTCGAAAGCCAGTCGAATTCGACTCTAGGGTTGCGGTGCTCATCTCCGTTTCAAAGCCGAAGAGCCAGCGCTGCCCAAAGACAGTTCCGTGGTCATGTGGCCGGCATGACTAAACACCAAGGTGCACGGAACACTGTTACCTTCCCACCAAAGTGGTACCTATTTATCTACTTGCAATTTCTTGCTTTCGAACTGCTAGGTTGGCAGGAGCTGGAACTAGAGACGGGAGCTCACTCCGTCATGCGGCACTCTCGGGTCTCGAACTGCTGAACTACTGACCTTCCACAGCCTGCAGTTCAGCGTCTTAACCACTTGAGCCACCACAGCTCCTTGGACTCAGATAGGTAAGTGTAAAAGGCCAGGTACATTTTAATCCAGTCTAGTTTTAGAAATACAAGATAAATATAGGGTTTTTTCCAGTTTGAAAATGTCTTCCTATATCTTTGTTCCATGCTTTAAAATAGCAGCTTCGCTCTCATTTGCTCGCTGTCAGTAAAACATGAGAGCTGAAATGATATTTTTCAGGAAGGTCTAAATTATCAGTTGCTCCAGAAATGAAGGACAGGAGAAAAGCCCTAATTTCTACCAGTATTTTCAGCTTGGAAACGGTCCTAGTAATACAGAAATGGCTTTATGAATCTGAAAAGATAGTTTTTGACTGTCAAAGGCTCTAGAAGGACGTTACTGCAGATTTACTCTCAATTTTTATCTATTTATTAACTGTCTGGAAATAACTTCAAGAATGGAACGGGACGGTGGAAAAGTCTACTGGAGAATCCAGCCAGCACAGGATTTTTACTCAACATTCAGCAAATTCTGCAGGCGTCACCATGAAAGAGAACCACTATAAAATACTTTGTTATTGGTACCTGAGCTGTCACAAATTGGATAAAATATATGGAGAAGCTGCTAATAAAGTTGGGTGTGGGGCCAAAAATATATGCAGGATCTTTTTTTTTACGTGAGCGGTAGTTGTGTGTAATTAACTGCTTGTGAGTAATTGACTACTAGGCTATGTACGATTGACTATTAGATCAAGACATGCAGAAGGTAAAATAGTGATGGTGTACCACTCATTACCCTTGATGAGTATTATTAGGTTTACTAGGAAGAAGGCCCATTGCAACCATAAAGGCAACGGGCACTAGCTTGGCTGGGCGGCTGCAGGCCCTGTCTCCCCCCCCCCGGCTGCTCGAGTCCCCCGCCGGCCAAGACAGCCAGGGTTGCTCCCCCCCGCATTGTGTGGGGAGGGTGAGCAAGCGGGCTCTGACAGGGAAGGGGAGGCAGTTTAAACCACCTCTCCTTCCACTGGCTTGCTCAGCTTCCCTGCGGCTGCAGGGAGGCCGAGCAAGGTGGCTCTGAGAAGGAAGGGGAGGTGGTTTAAACCGCTTCTCCTTCCCTTGGCTCACTCAGTTTCCCGCGGCTGTGGGGAGGGTGGGAAGAGGAGCAGACCCAGCACCCAGCCAATGGCATACGAGTAGTCTTGCGTGGCAGCTGAAAGGCCAATGGCTGAGGGAGTGCATGGAATCTTGCCACTCCAAATTGCTTTTATAATATAGGAGAGGTTCCAACGGAAGCTTTTGCGGCCGAGAGCCCGCCTCTTCAGATGTGACAAGCGGATTCTCACTAGGCAGGTCTACTTATTTATTTAGAAAACATATACATGCCACCTTTCCGGAGGGTCGCTTGAGGCAGCTCACACTGTAAAAATAATTATAACATTTTTTTTAAAGCCTCTTAAAATTATCAGCATGAAAGCAAGCCATAAAAAAAACATCCGGCAGCATAAAATGATATTCATAAAGCAATTGTCCGGCTAGGAGCATCCCAAGCTTTAAAAAGATGGAAAGAGTCTGGCTAAAGAGAAATGTTTTGGCCTAGTACTGAAAGGAAAGTAGGCAACAGGTGATTCCGAAGGGGAAGGGTGTTTGAGAAGTGAGGTGCCACCACTAAAAAAGCCATGACCCCTAGCAGTTTGGGGCTTTGAAAATGAGATTTGTGCCTGTCAAAAGATGGGGAACTAGTGCAGCGCTGGGATGATATAATCCCCCCGTAGCCTCCCCCCCAGCAATAGTCTGGCTGCTGCATTAATGTTATTTACTTTATTTGTATTGCACCTTTCTCGCTAATGCCCCAATATTGATTATTTATTCAGTTAAAACATCTCTGTGCTGCCTTCCCCCCTCAATAGGTCCCGCAAAGTGGCAAACATAAACAACGTTCAAACATTTCAGCACTAAAGCATCTAAAACATTAAAATGGCATTTAAAACGAGGCATATGTAAAACATTTAAACAATTCAATAAAAAATCACGTAGACCTACAAACACACGTAACAACACAACGAGTGATGGGGTGGGTAACCACAGAAACACAGGGCTGGAAGGGACCTCAAGGGTCATCTAGTCCAATCCCCTACACAAAGCAGGAAATTCACAACTACCCCCCCCTCCCACTCTCCCAGTAAACTGAGCCCAGAGGTGCACCAAACAAAGAAATCTTTGCCCACCGGCAGGGCAAAAGAAAGGAATAGAGGGAGACAGACAGATTTCCTTGGGCAGGGAGTTCCAAAGTTGTGGTGTCCAATAAGAACATAAGAGAAGCCAATGTTGAATCAGGCCAACGGCCCATCTAGTCCAACACTCTATCACACAGCAGCCAAAATATACCAGGTGCCATCAGGAGGTCCAGCAGTGGGGGCCAGGACACTAGAAGCCCTCCCACTGCTGCCCCCACCAGCACCAAGAATAGAGTGCATCACCTGCCCCAGACTGAGAGTTCCCATCTATACCCTGTGACTAATAGCCTTCAATCAAGAAGGTCCTTTTTCAGGTTGCCACCCATGTAGCTTCAGATGGTGGGACCCCCACAAAGCCAGGCAACTAAACATGACTGGAGTGGACAAGTATGTTCACATGGGAGAAGACAGTCTTTCAGGTTTGCTAGTCCCAAGCCACACAGGGCTTTCAAGGTCTACACCAGAGCCAGTTTGGTGTAGTGGTTAAGAGTGCAGACTCTAATCTGGGAGAACCGGGTTTGATTCCCCACTCTTCCACCTGCAGCTGCTGGTGTGACCTTGGGTCAGTTACAAGTTATTTCAGAGCTGTTCTCTCAGGAGCGGCTCTCAAAAGAACTCTCTGAGCTCCACCTACATCACAAGGTGTCTGGTGTGGGGAGGGGAAGGGAAGGAGACTGTAAGTCAACTCTGAGACTCCTTCAGGTAGTGAAGGGCGGGGTATAAATCCAATCTCTTCTCTCTCTTCTCTTCCACCCTGAATGGTGTCCTGAAGAAAACTGGGAGCCAGTGTAGGTGGAATAAGGCTGGGGTGAAAAGGTCCCTATGACCCATTCTGGCTGAAGCATTCTGTAGCAAGTGTAGCTTCTGGACAGTCTTCAAGGGCAGCCCTTACAACTCAGACCAGACTGTTGCTCCAATAGTATTAGCACACTGAACCAAAACTATCATGACATCTAATTGGTGGCAGGTGACAGCGATTTTATCTGTAAATTGCATCACAAGAGACTCAGTGAGCTTGTACATCTTCCAGGTCTGAAAACTCCATCAGATGGCATTGCATAGATGCAGTGGTGGTGAAGAAATCAGTTTTCTCTGTGTCTGGACGTATTTGCATTGTGTTTTCAGTCACTTGTGTTTCATTGCCCCAAGCTTCTTGGTGAACCAAGGGGCATTCTGGACTCCCCAGATGGGGAGAGGGCGTTCCAGAACAACCACGTCCATCACCCAAGCCATCTCTGCACTCCACAGGCCAATCAGGACCTCTGGAAAATGTAGACTGGAGATGTCAGGAAGCCCCTTGTCTCCATCACTTTCCTGTAGTTGACCACCTCCTGTTCCTTGCAGAGGTTCTGAGTGTTTGTGGAAGCATCCATGACCAGGTAATGGCCTTTGAAGAATACCAAACCAGTCCTATGTTCTGCTATATGCATAGAATCGTAGAGTTGGAAAGGACCATACAGGCCATCTAGTCCAACTCTCTGCTCAATGCAGGATCAAGGCCAGGATGTTTTGAGATAGCTCATGGTTGTTATGGAGGCTGTGAGCTCCTGAACTCTTCCTGTCAGGGAAGCTTCAACGTGACTGTTATAGGAAGTAAAGGTTTCCCTTGCTCGAAAGCCAGTTGAATCCAACTCTAGGGTTGCGGTGTTCATCTCTGTTTCAAAGCCAAAGAGGCAGCGCTGTCCGAAGACGTTTCTGTGGTCATGTGACTAGATGCCAAGGTGCACGGAACGCTGTTATCTTCCCACCGAAGCGGTACCTATTTATCTACTTGCAATTTCTTGCTTTCGAACTGCTAGGTTGGCAGGAGCTGGGACCAGAGACAGGAGCTCACTCCGTCACGTGGCACTTGGGTCTCGAACTGCCAAACTACCGACCTTCCGGTCTGCAGCTCAGTGTCTTAACCACTGAACCACCACAGCCCCTATGCAGGAAGTACCCTCCCACCAAAAAAAACCCTGATAAAAACGGCAGGGTCAAGAGGCCAGTTTGGTGTAGTGGTTAAGTGCGTGGACTCTTATCTGGGAGAACCGGGTTTGACTCCCCACTCCTCCACTTGCACCTGCTGATGTGACCTTGGGTCAGTCACAAGCTCTGGCACAGCTGTTCTCTCAAGGACAGTTTCTGTCAGAAGTTCTCTCAGCCCCACCTACCTCACAGGGTGTCTGTTGTGGGGAAGGGAAGGGAAAGGAGTTTGTAAGCCGCTCTGAGACTCCTTTGGGCAGTGAAGGGCGGGGTATAAATCCAATCTCATCTCTTCTCTTCTCTTCTCTTCTCTTCTCTTCTCTTCTCTCTCTCTCTTCTCTTCTCTTCTCTTCTTCTTCTCTTCTCTTCTCTTCTCTTCTCTTCTCTTCTCTTCCCTTCCCTTCCCTTCCCTTCCTTCCCTTCCCTTCCCTTCCCTTCCCTTCTTCTTCTTGAAATGCAAGACGTCCAGGGTGAAATGTAATTATGTAAAATCCCAATCTAATCAGGAAGAAACACAGAGACCCTTCACTGGATAAGCTAAGCCAGTTGACCCCTGTAATGAGTGAGGCATTCCAGATCTGGCTAAGGAAGTCAGCACCTGTCACGATGAGTCAGAGATCCCAGAAGTCCCTGTTCAAACACGGTGAAGGGAGAGAAAGCATTAGAGGAAGAGGTAAAAGTCAACCCCTTCTTCTAGATCGCTCAGCTTCTTGCAGCAAGCCGGGTCAAAACCGGGAAGAACTGGCACGGCTGTTCAGCCTCTGCAGAAGTGTGGCCCTTTGCCCAAATGTCAAAAAAGCTACAGGAACGGCTAATCATTGGGCGGAAAGAAAGACAAAGGACAAAAGCCTGCTTCTTATGGAGCGGGTGCATCGGGGGTGTGAGCCTATCCTCTTCTTCCTTGAATAGCCCTCCAAGTTCTCCAAAGTGCTGCTGTTTGGGGTGGGTGGGGGGCTCTCATGAAAAAAAAAGGTGTCTGGCATACAGAATCTGGATTGCATGAGTGCGGGACTTAATTATTTGCTTTATTGTGCAAATCTCCCTCTAGGAGGAGATTCTCTGGGAAAAAAAAATAAATCCCTTTCTTGGCATTAAAGAATGTAGAGTTGGGAACAAAGAAATCGGGGAGGGCCTGTGGCTCAGTGGAAGAGCCTCTGCTTTGCCTACGGAAGGCCCCAGGTTCAATCCCCGGCATCTCCAGTTAAAAGGACCAGGCAACAGGGGATGTGAAAGGCCTCCACCTGAGGCCGTGGAGAGCCGCTGACAGTCTGAGCAGACAGTATTCGTCATGATGGACCAAGTGTCTGATTCAGTCTAAGGCAGCTTTGTGTGTGACCAATGGCGGCTTGGATTGCTGCAGGCCAATCAAGCG
Organism: Gekko gecko; assembly: GCA_029375565.1. NCBI lineage: Eukaryota > Metazoa > Chordata > Lepidosauria > Squamata > Gekkonidae > Gekko > Gekko gecko. The sequence goes on along the minus strand of JAPDNY010000016.1, from coordinate 13,372,028 downwards.
CCGGGTTGTTGCCCGTCTGCCCTTCTCCCCATCCATTCGGAGGCCCTGTTTTGGTGGCCCACCTCCCCCCCACAGCTGCGGGCTTCCCGCCCTGCACAGGAGGCCTGGTCCTTTGTGTTCACTTTGACGCTCATAGCGAAATGATTCTCATCTCAGTTTTATTGGAAACATAAATGACGTTGGGGGGAAAGAGACTTGCGGGCCGACAGGTCTGTGACCAAACCGGGTGGGTGGAGGGATGCAGAAAATTCACGGCAAAAGTAATCCTCCCCCCTTCCCGTTTGCCTCCTGGTGGGTCTTTGCCCGTCACAGTGACTGCCAGTGTCTCTAATTCTTCCGCTCTCCTTTACATCCCCTGGACCCGGTTCTTGAGATGACTTATAAGGATGAGGATAATGGAAAGGGGGGTGGGGTGGATTTCACCTGGCTGCTCTTCTGTGGTTGGCAGTCTGCTGTCTGCGTCCAGAGGCAGAGGGCTGGGGGAGGACGGGAGCTGGAGAGCTGTGCTTATTCTGTGCTTTCTCTCTGACAAACCTGGAGGAGGGGGAGTGGAAGAAATACTGGGGATGGGGGAATGGAGTCTGCCCTGAACCAAAGGAGCGAATAAATACATAAGTGCAATTCTTCAAGCCCCACAGAGTATTCCGTGCTGGGAGGTCCCTCCAGAGAGCTTGTTGAAAGAGCACAGGGGGATCTGAGCAGAAGTAATGGTGCTGATGGGGGGAATGCTGAAAGACGGTATCCTGTGGGCCTCAAGGTGAACTCTTTAACAGGCACCAAGCGGAGATGCAGGCAAAGAAGAGGAGATTGGACGTATACCCTGCCTTTCACTGCCCAAAGGAGTCTCAGAGCAGTTTACAATCTCCTTTCCTTTCCCCTCCTCACAACAGATGTTCTGTGAGGTAGGTGGGGCTGAGAACTGAGATAACTTGTGACTGACCCAAGGTCACACCAGCAGCTGCACATGGAGGAGTGGGGAATCAGTTCTCCCAGATTAGAGTCTGTGTTCCTAACCACTTCACCAAACTGGCGAAGCCCTCCTGTGCAGAAGATATACTGTCATTTTTAGGAACCTTGAGTTGCTTCCAGATGACTCCCTGGGGATGGAAGGAAGGTTGCTGTTTTCGACATTACAGTTGGGCACAGACTCAAGTCTTCTGCTGGGGCCTGTTTCGTGAGACGAGGTCTCTGCTTCCAAGGAACATCCAGAGGTGTGCATGTGCCATGCTTCTGTGGGAGCACAGAAAACTTGCAGGATGTGGCGATGGCCAGAGCATTAGGGTTCCCCGAAACAATTTCCAAGCCATTATGCCTGAAAGCTACAGACTAGTGAGGCAGTGCAATGATTGGTGGGGAAACTGAACAGAAACCTGTCTGTGCAATCCTCTTTGGTGGTGAGATCAGTACACATTGCTGGATGGTTAACGTTCCTGCTGTGTACATGATATGCTGACTAGATGCCTGTGTTTGTGTAGGATTAACAGTTCTTCCTGATTATTTCCAAAGTCTGTTGATTTTTGAAGACAGGTTCAGTATAACAACTATGTTCAGGAACAGAGCTGCCAAACCTGGCTTGGGAAGTTCCTGGAAGTTTGAGGGTGGAGCATGGAGACAGCACAGTTTTAAGAACATAACATATGAACATGAGAGAAGCCAATGTTGGCTCAGGCCAATGGCCCATCCAGTCCAACACTCTGTCACACAGTGGCCAAAAATACCAGGTGCCATCAGGAGGTCCACCAGTGGGGCCAGGACACTACAAGCCCTCCCACTGTTGACCCCCTCAAACACCAAGAAAACAGAGCATCATTTGCCCCAGAGTTCCTATCTATCCCTTGTGGCTAATAACCACCGATGGACTTCTGCTGCATATGTTTATCTAATTCCCTCTTGAAGACGTCCATGCTTGTAGCTGCCACCACCTCCTGTGGCAAGGAATCCCACATGTTAATCCCTCCCTCCCACTTCACCAAACTGGGAGGGAGGGAGGGAAGGGAGGGAAGGGAAGGGAACTCAGCTGGGATGCAATACTGTAGAGTCCACCTTTGGTAGCTGCCATTTTCTCCAGGGGAACTGATCTCTGCAGTCTGGAGATCAGCTGTAATTCCAGGAGAACTCCAGGCGTCACCTGGACTCTGGTGGTAACCCTGCTTATGAGTAGGGGGCATTTGATTTGACTTCTGACTACACACCTCTACTGCATGCCTGATTTCCACAAGGAATGCATCACACAGCCCTCGGCAAATGGCTCTTCTCTAGCGTCAACTTTTCATCCAAGAAGCAGGAATCGCAGTGACCTTCAGAGGGTTTCGTGGAGGCATGCCACAATCAAAGAAACCTGTGTACTCTGAAAATCAAAAGTGGAAGAACAGGGGCGAAGAAGGAGAAGAAGGAGAAGGAGAAGGAGAAGGAGGAGGAGAAGGAGAAGGAGAAGGAGAAGGAGAAGGAGAAGAAGAGGAGGAGGTGGAGGAGGAGGAGGAGAAGGAGAAGGAGGAGGAGACTGGATTTATACTCTGCCCTTCACTACCTGAAGGAGTCTCAGTGTGGCTTACAATCTCCTTTCCCTTCCCCTCCCCACAACAGACACCCTGTGAGGGAGGGGGGGCTGAGAGAGCTCTTTCCAGAACTGCTCCTGAGAGAACAGCTCTGAAAGAACTTGTGGCTGACCCAAGGTCACACCAGCAGCAGCAGCATGTGTAGAAATGGGGAATCAAACCCACTTCTCCCACATTAGAGCCTGCTCCTAACCACTACACCAAACTGGGTGTAGTGGGACAGACAAAATCCTCTAGTGGTACCAGCTTTCCAAAGTGTCCTCCTACTCTAAATGACCTTTCCTGTCCTTCCTTGGTGCCACCACATGCCTGGAGCACCTTCTCTGACACTCAGTTGCTCCTGAAATGTGATGGACCTCGTCAGTGATGGATTTGAACTAACCCAACAACTGGGAAGGCCCAGTCTCTGTCTCTAGTAGCAGAGTGTAAGGTAGACTCAACAGGACCATGTTCCTTTCTTTACAGTTCTCATCAGCATCTTCTGCTTTCTTTACTCTCATTCAGAGTTCTTTTTGTTTCGTGTTTTGTCTACACAAAAACCATTTAAACGGGGTGGCGGGGGGGAGATTGGGTGTGAAAGAGAAACTGAAATGGAAATCAAAACTGGAGCTATTCAAATCAGCCCAAACCGCTTGGAAAAATTTGGTCTGATCCCTTTTAGAGATGGCTGGCGACCGCTGTGCCAACGTCAGGTTGGGAAATCCCGGGAGATTTGGGGGTGGAGACTGAGGAGGGTGGAGATTGGGGAGGGGAGAAGGTGGAGGAGGAGGAGGAGGAGGAGGGGAAAGAGGAGGAGGAGGAGGAGGAGGGGAAAGAGGAGGAGGAGAAGAGTTGGTTTTTATACCCCACCCTTCACTACCCAAAGGAGTCTCAGAGCGGCTTACAATCGCCTTCCCTTCCTCTCCCCACACCAGACACCCTGTGAGGTAGGTGGGGCTGAGAGAGCTCTGAGAGAGTTGTGACTGACCCCAAGATCACCCAGCTGGCTTTGCATGGAAGAGGAGTGGGGAATCAAACCCGGTTCTCCAGATTAGAGTTCGCCTCTCTTAACCACTACATCAGAGCTGGCTCTCAGGGAGGCACCTCAGCTAGGATGGAATGCCGTCGTGACCACCCTCCGAAGCCACCGTTTCCTCAGGGGAACTGATACCCGTAGTCTGGAGATCAGTCGTGAGTCCAGAACTCCGCCCCCTCTCTCCCCGCGGAGCCTGGGAATCCCTCTAGCACAGCCACCTGCCTCCTGGGTGCACAGAACACCAGGTGCCCACACGGATCTCCTGCTGTCCTTGCTGTGCCCCTCTTCTTCCTCTTCCACACTTCACTTTGTGTGCTCTAAGTAGGGATGTGCCCCTCTTCCCTGAGCCTCATCTCCACCCCCCTTTTCTTCATAGCTGGTGTCCCCAGCTCATTTGTTGTTGCTTTTTAAAATAATATTTGTAGGGCCTTTTGAGGCAGTGGACACAAACACAGGCACCTGTTTTAATGGTTATAGCTTTATTAGATTTTGCAAGTATGGCTGGGCAAAAAGCAGCAGTTTGGTCCCCGTCCTAGAGAGGCCCTGTCAGAAATCGGAATCCTCCAATCCAAAGGAAATCCAGCAACACCCCTAGCTGGCCATGTTTGACAGAGGAAGAGCAGTGTTTGGCAAATGGGGGGGGAATGCCAGTTTGCATTCTTGGGTTAGGGTTACAGTTGGGAGTGAGGGTTAAGGAGTTAATCTAATGGCTTCGCAGCATAGGAGGGATCTGAGAAAGGGACTGGAGGGGAAAACTTCTCTGGAGCTTCTCTGGGAAGCCAAGGGTCTTTTATGTGGTGATCACCCCTTTCTTCCATACCTTTCACTGCTGGGTAAGTAAAGGTAAAGGTTCCCTTGCTCGAAAGCCAGTTGAATCCGACTCTAGGGTTGTGGTCCTCATTGCCATTTCCAAGCCGAAGAGCCAGAGCTGTCCAAAGATGTTTCCTTGGTCATGTGGCCAGCATGACTAAACACCAAGGTGCATGGAACGCTATTACCTTCCTGCCGAAGTGCTACATATTCATCTACTTGCAATTTCTTGCTTTCGAACTGCTAGGTTGGCAGGAGCTGGAACTAGAGACGGGAGCTCACTCCGTCATGCGGCACCCAGGTCTCGAACTGCTGAACTACTGGCCTTCCACAGCCTGCAGTTCAGCGTCTGGGTACTGGGCAAGAATTCAACAGGTGCAGCCCTCCCCCCTCCCCATCTCCTTACCTGCTAGTGGTGCACTCATTAAAGGCAGGAAGCATCAGTCAGAGAGAGAGAGAGGGAAAGAGAGACTGGGAACAAAAGAATAGCACGGTTCCTTGTAGATTTGTGGGTGGTGCCAGGAGTGTTGACGGCACGGTTCCCTCTGAGTTAGTGTGAGCTAGCTCACAGCTTTTTAGCCTCCGGCTCACACGTTTTTGTCTTAGTTCAGGAAGGAATGGCTCCAGAGCAAACTAATGTACGCAGTAGCCAAATTGCTCACTCACAACGTTAATGCGAGTAGCTCACAAAGCAGAATTTCTGCTCACAAGACTCCACAGCTTAGAGGGAGCATTGTTGGACAGGGGATTATTTTTCTGCTGAAAGGTGACCAAGAAATCCTGGTGATATTACAGAACTGCACAGAAATGATCAATACATTTTGTATCAATATATTTATTGTGCACGGAGCGTTTTCTCTGGGGAAACAGGTCACCTCTTGGGAAAGAGGAGTCAACCCCCTTTCATTCTGCTTTCGCGGGCTGTCTCTGTGAGCCCTTTCATCCCCTCCATTTGCCTCTGTTTGTTTGTTTGACGCCAATTTGGGGCCATTTGTTTGAGTCATTACGATGTCATTTCGATCTAACTAACACCGGAGACAAAAACACGTTAATCTGAAATGAAACAAAATTCAGCCCAAGGAAGCAGAAGATGGTTCGGTGAGTCTCAAGGGCTCGATTCACGCAAAGGAGCAGGGAAAATATCGAAAATGGGAATTTTTGCGGCAAACCAGCAGGGATGGAGAGCTTGATCACATCCCCAGGAGCTCCCTGAAGAATAGCTGCCTGGTTGGAAATGCATTTGGCTACAGCTGCGACAGCAGAATGGAAGATTTCTCGCGGCAGCATCGCTAGCTTTTCCCTCCCCATTGACCCAGCACAGCCAGCCCCCACATACCTGGAATTATGGGGCGGTGGGGGATTTTTCCAGATAAGAACAAATCCTGGCACATCTCTTTGGAGAAGCTGAGCTCTGAAAATCACAGTCGATGGCGGTCCAGGCCTGATCACCCCCCCCACACACACACACACTTCTTGGCATTTGCTCTTGGCTCTGCGTGTGCTTGGTTTGCACGGATGACTTAGCCTCCAATCCGCATCAGAATTTGGACTCTCCCCCAACACCGGTTTTGAAAAGGCAGATCTGTGTTGTGCGTCTTCCCCCTTCCCCTCCCCGGAGCACTCTCGCAAAGGAACCACATGGATGGAGCCGTGCGATCAGCACCCTGGACAGCGGCCCAGTTAGGCCTGTGGACAGATGCCGTCGCGACTGCGGGGAGGTCGATGCCCCGAGCTCATCGGCGCAGAGGTTTTTTCTTCTTTTGAGCATTAAGAAATGAGCCCAGCCGTGTCAGCACACACACACTCACACACCCGCTTTGTGATGGGTGCCCGGACGGCGAGGGGGGCTCGACGCTTCCCCGCCACGGTTCCTCATTAACCGTCTGGCCAGTCTGGCTGCTTCCCTTCCCCTGGACACGGTCTCCAATGGGCAGCAGAGCTTGGCCAACAGAGTGTTGTCATCTTCGGCATCTCCTGTGACTTTTGTTAAAAATTTCATCAAAGGGGGCTGAGTGAGGGAGAGGACGGGATCAAAGCAAGGCAGGGGGCAAGATGAAAAGGCGGATCTGCTTCCCCTGTGCTGGTGGGGTTTGTCTGATGAGCTATGAATTACAGTGTTCCTTTTCTCTCTCTCTCTCTTTCTCCTCCCCCCCATGAGAAAATAAGGAGAGAGACAGAGACAGAGAAATGTTAAGGTTTGATATCCAGAATCAAATGCCCTCCAAGAGGAGCTGTCAACATGGGCACCCAGTACAGAAATGTATTCCTTAATTTGTCTCTGTTGGTCAGTGTGAGGCTAGCATGGCATTGTGGACTCTAATCTGGAGAGCTGGGTTTGATTTCCTGTTACGGAAAGAGGAAAGGAAAGTGATTGTGAGCCGCATTAAGACATTTTAGGTCAGAGAAAAGTGGGATATGAAAACCAGCTCTTTCTTCTTCTGCTATAGAGAGCCAAGCTGAAATAACTGCAGCAGTGGTTATTTGATATTATTAATCAATTCAATTTATTTGTACCCTGCCTTTCTGTCCAGTGGGGACCCAAATCATTCCCCTCTCCTGCATTTTCTCCTCACAACAACCCCGTGAGGTAGGTCAGGCTGAGAGAGTCACCCAGCAGGCTTCCAGCCCAAGGTCACCCAGCAGGCTTCCAGGGCAGAGTGGGGATTTGAACCTGAGTTCCCCAGGTCCTAGCTCAAGAGCAGAACATGCCTCTTCCCTATCGGTCCAGTTCCTAGCATCTCAGGGGCTGCCCATTCCACTTGGCTGCAGCTCTGCATGGCCCCTGGCAGAGGCAGGGTCTTCCCCGCACCTGATGCCAGACATCCATTCAGCCAGGAATTGCAGGCAGCCACTCTGTCGCCGAGCCACAGCCCCTTTAACACCCAGGCTGCCTTCTCCCAGGCCAGAGCATGGAGCCAGCTAGGCTGGGTATTGTTAGTTCTTACCGGCAGTCACGCTCCAGGGCTTCCAGCAGAAATCCAAGATCCTGGAAATGCCGGGGACTAAACCTTCTGCATGCAAGGCAGTAGCCTCTGCCCCCTCTCCTAGTAACAAGGCCCAGGGAGATCAGTCTGGTGATATGGAGGTAAGGTCTAGCTGGGCTAGGAGAGGCAGATGTGAAGCAGCTGCATACGGGTCATTTGTTCCCCTCGCTCGGCACTGTCCGTTTTGACTGGCAGCTGCTCTCCAGAGTCTTGTGCGGAGCCAGACCTCTCCCAGCGCCTTTTAATGGGATCGAGCCTTGGTCCTTCTGCATGCCAAGTGCAGCATGGCAGGCCAGTATAAAGGGAGGGAGTGTAGGGGGGGGCGTCTAGGAGCAAGTCTGCTAGATCCCTTCCTAAGCCTCTGAACGGTGCATAAACAGGCCTGCAAGGCGCCCCGAAGAAGAATTGCAGAGTGGAGCCGCTGCCCAGCCTCGGCTCTGAAACAATTTGATTTACTTAGATCCCCCGATACTCTTCACCACATTTATAAAAGTCAGAGCAGAAAATTAAATGGCCGGGCTACCCACTCCTGGCCGCCGAGATACCTCTGCCCGTAAGAGCTGATAAAGTGTCCCCCCTCCCTGTTCTTGATTTATAAGGGGCTGATAAGATCAAGTGTTAAGAAAAATATCTCTTGAAAGGAAAGGGTGGAGGGAAGGGGAGAAATTAAACCCAACCCCTCTGGCCCCCTACTTCAGGGCAGGAAGCGGAGGGGAGTGATTTATGAAAAGGACTTGGAGACTATATTAAAACAAAATTAAAGGAGGGGGGTGCCTGAGTCCTTTTGCGAGCACAAATGAATGAGGGGCTGGCGTGCGCCAGGAGTGCCTGCCGGGATGGGGGTCGTCGAGGAGGAAGAGTCGGTTCTCTCCACCACACCAGAGAAGTGGGGAATGCACTGTTGCCGCAGACGGAATATGAAGAGGGAGTGTGTGGTTTCTGCAATCCTGGCATGTTCTTAGCAACTGGCATTTGCGCACATAGAACTTCCCATGTGAGGAAGCTTTGAATTGCAAATAATCCAGCTCCAATGTTTTTCCCCCACACACGGGAGAGCTGCATTTAGAAAGGCAAAGACCACATCTGGAGGAGCCTGCTCGCCATGGTTCTGCATGAGTCACTGTTCTGATGGGCAGGAGGCAAAGCCCGCTCATGCAGAGAAGCAACGGGCGGCCACATCTCAGGAAATGCGGTACTGCTGAGTTTAATCAAATCCAGTCAGGTAATAAGGTGTTCCCAGCCCTAGTCCACTGTATCACAGTGGTTCTTATTTTTAATGACCTGGATGGCCCAGGCCACCCTGATCTCATCAGATCCCAGAAGCTAAGCAGGGTCAGCCCTAGAATCATTTAAACCCAAGTCCTCTCCTCTGCTGCCAGCAGGAACAGCTCCCTGCCCTTCTCTAAGTGACGGCCCTTCAAATACTGCAAGAGAGCAGTCATGTCCCTTCTCAACCTCCTCTTCTCCAGTCTAAACATTCCCAGGTCCCTCAGCCTGTCCTCATAGGGCTTGGTCTCCAGGCCCCCAATCATCCTCGTCACTCTCCTCTGCACCCGCTCCATTCCGTCCACATCCTTTTTGAAGCGAGGCCTCCCGAACTGCACACAAGACTCCAGGTGCAGCCTGACCGATACAGTGTACAGCAGGACTATGACATCTGGCAATTTGGATGTTATGCCTCTGTTGATACACCCCAAGATTGCATTAGCCTTTTTTGTCGCTGCATCACGCTAGATGCTCATATTTAATTTATGGTCCACCCGTACACCAAAATCTTGATCACCCATGCCTTAAAGTCATGTTCACACACCCTGCTGCCCAGAAGTGTATCCCCCATCCACTATGCGTGTTCCTCATTTTTGTTACCCTGGTTAGTACTTGGATGGGAAACCACCGAGGAAATCCATGATTGCTACGCAGAGGCAGGCAATGGCAAACCACCCCTGAACGTAGCTTGCCTTGGAAAACCCCAAAAGCGGTTGCCATGAGTCAGCTGTAACTTGATGGCACCTTCCACCACCAATCACGTAAGGGACAGCAAAATTAGCTGCAAGGAAGCCGGATTAGAAGGAGGTGAATGCAGAACAGTAACTTCTATACAGATGCAGAATTCAACCAGCAATGCGGTGCTGGTTTGTTAAAAATAAGAACCCCTGTGCTATGGCAGGCTAGGACTGGAAACACCCCATTTCAGTCACCATTATGGTTTAGTGGTTACTGTGTCAGATTAGGATCTGGGAGACCCAGGTTCGAATCCCTGCTCTGCCCTGGAAGCTTGCTGAGTCAACTTGGGCCAGTCACAACAGGGGCCCCAAACAGGTTACGGCTTACCATTATCCCCTCCTCCATTTTATTTGGAGATCACGGAGGTGTTGACCTGGGAAAGGGCCTTTTCATTCATGGCACCAAAACTCTGGGACTCTGTCCCCAGAGAGACTCGTCTGTCCTCTTTTATTGCTGCCTTCTGCCAGGTGGGTCAAGACTTTTCTTGTTTTATGTGGGCCTATATTTTAATTGTTGTTTTGGGATATTTATTTTAGCTTGGTTTTAATTAGAACATAAGAATGTAAGAGAAGCCATGTTGGATCAGGCCAATGGCCCATCCATCCCAACACTCTTTGTCACACAGTGGCCAAAAACCAGGTGCCATCAGGAGGTCTACCAGAACTTCAGAAGCCCTCCCACAATGGCCCCCCAAAGCACCAAGACTACAAAGCATCCCAGAATTATAAGTGATCTCCAGATCTCAAGAGATCGGTTCCTCTGGAGAAAATGGCTGCTTCGGAGGTTGGGCTCTTGGCTTTATGCCCCACTGAGGTCCTCCTCTCCCTAAACCACATCCTCACCAGGCCCTACCTCCAAATCTACAGAAATTTCCCAATCCAGAGATGGCAACCTTATGTCCATCTAGAGTTGCCAAACCCCACGTCTGGGTGGGGGTTCCCCCAATTGTCGGGGCTTCAATCCGCCAGCAGCCAGCTGGCCAGTGGGGGAAGTCCCACTCCCAAACAGGGACATCATGGCATCACCCAGAAATGATGTCATCACATCAGGGACGTTGGGGGTGACACTCTAGTTTTTGGGCAAACTCCATGGTTTTGAAGGCAGAAAGAGTAGAGGGCCAACAATTAAAACTTAATATATATAATATATGAAAATACATGTGTTTATTTGTAAAGAATTTAAAAAAACATATAGGGGGCCAATTACACCTCATATAAAAAATTCCAAAATCATACAAGGGCCAATGGACTTGACCTGACGCGTTTTGGCCTGAGGCCTTCTTCAGAGGTCAAACACAATGGGGAACAAGTTGGCTTATACCATAATACAATACAATTATACAGCATGGATACAAGATGGACCAGAAAAGAATTGTTCCAAAGTGAAACCACTAGGCACAGAATAAAAGTATAAATGGGGCCTCCCAAGATCCAATCACATGCCAAGTGATATTTCACTGAAAATAATTTCTGGTCCCGAAAGTGCCTTTCAGTGATTGTTTAGTTCAGTCCAAAGTGTCCTCAGCAAAATTGTCCCTTTAGCAAAGAGCAGTCTGTGCCCAGTGGTTTCGCTTTGGAACAATTCGTTTCTGGCCCATTGGCCCTTGTGTGTATGATGCTGGAATTTTTATATGAGGTGTAATTGGACCCCTATATGTTTTTTAATTCTTTACAAATGAATCCATGTATTTTTATATATTATATATATCAAGTTTTAATTGTTGGCCCTCCATGCTGTTTGACTTACTTTTTTAGGTTCTTGAGCCTAGGTTTCAGGGTTAAGTCTGTTTCCCTTTCCCCCCCACAGTTTGAAGGCAAAAAACCATAGAGTTTTGCCCCAAAACTAGAACGTCACCTCCCAATGTCCCCAACACGATGACATCACTTCTGGATGAAGTTATTGCGGCTCGCATGCTTTGCGCGTGCACAGGAATGCCCCAGAGAAGATTCTGGAGCCCCCCCCCCGCCCCCAGCAGCCCTATGTCCATCCATTCCCTGGGTTTGGCGTGGACTCTGGCACTTAGCTGGGACTCAGCTCCGCCATGCTGCAGCAGGCCAATGTGCCCGGCCAACTAGTTGCCTGAACGCTGCGGTGATTGCCTTTATTAGGAAACTTAATGAAAAACCAAGAGAGAGAGCGATAGCAAGCGGAGAGCACTTCCTCCCTCCCCCTCTGGTTTCCCTGGAAAGGCAACTAATAAGATTTTGCACAAAGTGTTACAGGCCAGAAATGAGAGGAGAAGGTACATTAGCAGGAAAGCAGATAATCAGATAAATGAGAGACCTCAGGGCGAGACAATTCTGCCAGGCGTCTTGCTGCGTGGTTGTAAAATGTTAATTTGGTGAGTTCTCATCTTTGGGCTCCAGGCGTGGCTTCTCCCTCATTACGCAGACCAGCGGTAAGATCTGGGGGTGGGGGTGGAAAGCTGGCCAGAGCTTCTCAGCTTCACTTTCTTGCATTCTGGCCTTAGCCGGTGACCCTCTGGGTCCCAGGGTCCCACTTGCCCGCTCTGCAGCTCAGAGAGGGCTTGTCGCATTTTCAGATTTTGCCACCCACATTTTGATGGGCTGAAAGTGGAGACTCAAACCTGCTGGATCTGTTTGAGCATTGCACAGCTAATAGGAAATGTATGGCATCTGGTCGCAAATTGTGGCTTGTTCCGTGTTCCAGCTGCCAAAGATTGCCGTGTGTGGCACGGTCCCTGCTAGATATTGTCTGGACGTCAGAAGCAGAGGCTGAATAGCAAACATCGAATCAGTATCTGAGAACCGGAAAACATTTCTTATCAGGATGCATTTGGGAGAAGGGGGCGGGTCAGATTAATCCCCACTGCAATCTACTTTCAACCTAGCCTGGCCACCTGAGCTTTTGGTTAAGGTCTTCAAGCCTGGCCTGGGGGCAGGGTTGCCATCTCTAGGTTGAGAAATTCCTGGAGATTTGGGGATGGAGCCTGAGGAAGGCAGGATTTGAGGAGGGGAGGGACTTCCCCGGAAGCCATTTCCTCCAGCAGAACTGATCTGTGTTGTCTGGATACCAGTTGTCATTCTGGGGGGGTCCCCAGGCCCCCTCTGGAAACTGGCGCTCCTGCCCAAACAGCTCCCGCGCTTTCTTCCCTTGAGCCCTGGTTTCCCACCCAGTCTGCTGCCTGCTGTGCCTCCACTCCCAGCAAGGGAAGAAGAGAAGAGTCAGTTTTTATACCCTGCTCTTCCCTACTCAAAGGAATCTCAGAGCGTTTTACAATCTCCTTCCCTTCCTCTGTGGGCCAGGTGAGGCTGAGAGAGCTCTGGGAGAACTGGGACTGTCTCAGTGTTCTGCTTTGGGAAACAAGAAAAAAATTAAAATTATCACCTGGCACTGTACAGCCTTTTGTTACTGCCCATGGGGGTTTCTTGGCAAAGATACTGGAGTGGGTTGCCATTAAACAAACGTGAAATTAAGCAAACTCCGGAGCATGACGGAAGACAGGAAGGCCTGGCGTGATGTGGTCCATGGGGTCGTGAAGAGTCGGACTCGACTGTGCAACTGAACAACAATAACACTGTATAGCCAGGAGATCCTAAGCTTGTCTGGCAGTCTTAAGCTCTAGCTCTTTCAGTGGCGAGCCGGGCATATTTTGGGGCTGAGAGAGCTCTGAAAGAGCCGTGACTGACCCCAGGCCACCCAGCTGGCTTCATGCAGAGGAGTGGGGAATCGAACCCGGGTCTCCAGATTAGAGTCCGCCACTCTTCACCACTATACCACACTCACACACTGGGTGAGTCAGGGAGTTTCTTCCTTCCTCTAGGTAATTCTCATTGTTTCTGGTTGGCCTCCAATTTTGTTGCTGACATCCATGGCTCTGGCCTTAGGTAGATAGCCATGTTGGTATGCAGTAGGAGAGAAGGATTCCAGAGCAGGAGCACATTAGAGATCAACAAGATTTCCAGGGTACAAGCTTTCAGAAGCCATCATTAGCAAATACAGAAAGGAATGGTGCCGGTTACCTTATTCGTTAAGGAGCCACCGTGGATGGCACAGCCAAGTTTCTTTGCAATGGTTCCAGGGTGCTTTCCCATGCAGCTGCGTTTTTAGAAAAACACCCCAAAGGCATGTTCAGCATGAAGAAAGGTTAAAATGCTTGGGGCTCTTTAACTTGGAGAAACGACGGCTGACGGGTGACATGATCGAGGTCTATAAGATTATGCATGGGATGGAGCAGGTGGAGAAAGAAGTACGTTTCTTCCTTTCTCACCATACAAGAACTCGTGGGCACTCCATGAAATTGCTGAGCAGTCGGGTTAGAATGGATAAAAGGAAGTCCTTCTTCACCCAAAGAGTGATTAACACATGGAATTCACTGCCACGGGAGGTGGCGGCAGCTACAAGCATGGACGGCTTCAAGCAGGAATTAGATAAGCATATGGAGCAGAAGTCCATCATTGGCTATTAGCTGCAAGGTATAGATAGGGACTTTCAGACTGGGGCAAGTGATGCTCTGTATTCTTGGTGCTTGGGGGGGCAGCAGTGGGAGGGCTTCTGGTGTTCTGGCCCCACTGGTGGACCTCCTGATGGCACCTGGTATTTTTGGCCACTGTATGACAGAGTGTTGAACTAGATGGGCCATTGGCCTGATCCAGCATTGGCTTCTCTTATGTTCCTATGTAGTACAATTCAAGGCAGGCCATTGGGAGGCGCTCTTGATTCCTGGGTATCAAAAAGCCAGTGCTGGGTTTAGGGATCTCTTGGGACAGGATCTGCTGGAGCCTCACATGGCATTGCAAATCCAGGCTGCTCTCCTGCAGCCGGGGCTGGCATGGATGGGAGCCAGAAGCGGAAGGGCCCAAGGGCGGAGGTTGGGAGGTTGGGCAGGGTTGGCCCCCAAGATGTCTTGTTTCCTGAGGAGCCAGCATGGTGTAGTGGTGAAGAGTGACGGACTCTAACCTGAAGAACTAGGTCTGATTCTGCATTCCCCCTCATGAAGCCAGCTGGGTGGCTTGGGGTCAGTCACAGCTCGTTCAGAGCTCTCTCAGCCCCAAAATATATCTAGCTCACCACTGAAAGAGCTAGAGCTTAAGACTGCCAGACAAGCTTAGGATCTCCTGGCTATACAATGTTGTTGTTGTTCAGTTGTACAGTCGAGTCCGACTCTTCACGACCCCATGGACCACATCATGCCAGGCCCTCCTGTCTTCCGTCGTTCTCTGGAGTTTGCTTAATTTCACATTCATTTCCTTCTCCACTGGAGAAAGAAATAGCAACCCACTCCAATATCTTTGCCAAGAAAACCCCATGGGCAGTAGCAAAAGGCTGTACAATGCCAGGTGATAATTTTAATTTTTTCTTGTTTCCCAAAGCAGAACATCCCAATGTAACACTGTAGGACATGACGAAGCAGGAAGTTCTTCTAGTGGGTTGTCAGCAAGGGCCGAACTGCAGTGCCCTGGGGGTCAAGAAGAGCCATGGGAAGATGGCATACTTATAGGGTTGCCAACTCTGGGGTGCAAAAGTCCTCGAGATTTGGTGATGGGGCTTGGGGTGCGTGAGATTTGGGGAGGGGAAGAGTTCCGCCTCCAAAGCAGGCATTTCCTCCGGCGGAACTGCTCTCTGTCATCAGGAGACCTGTTGTAATTCCAGGAGATCTTCAGGTCCCACTTGGAGGTTGGGAACCAGGCAGAGTGGGAGGCAGGCTTGGCCCGGGGAGGGCAGCGAGGAACGCTGCTCACGTTCACGAACTTGCCCTCTGACCTGGCGAACTCAAGGAAACAGGCTCGGTTTCCGCGGCTGCCAGTGCGGGACTGCCGCTTTAAGAGGCACAATCTCTCCTTGAGAATTTCTGCTCCGACAGCCGGGATCTCTGATTCCAGCCCCCCAGAGGTAGGTAGTCAATCGCGCACCGTGGGTTTTAATTGTTTGCTCTCCGCTCTGCCTTTTTCTTCCCCCCCCTTTTTTTTTAATGCTGCCATTTAATTGTGGTTGAGGTGGGAGGAAACAAAAGAACAATCGTCTCTGTGTTTACACATCAGCGTCTTAATAGCTACCAAATGTGCGGGGAAGTGTGGCTCTGAAGCCTAATTGAAGAGTGGAGGGGAGGGCCTGGGAGAGGGGGAGGGGGGGCAGAGTATTGTAGCCAGAATCTCCTTCCTTTACTTTTTTTTAAGAGAGAGAGAGAGAGATGGAGAGAGAGGGCTTTCATACTTGAAAATACTGAGGCGCATGGTGGGGAAGATTCATCTTTGAGCGAGTTTTCCAATTTGCTTTGCTCAGCACGTCGGGTTTTAAATGCCAGCGGGGGAGTCAGGACGGGAGGGGGGAAACCTCACGATGTCAGAACAGCCCACACCTGTGCAGGACCCCTGATGGGATGAATTAGGAAAGGGGGAGAGAGGTGAGGAGGGGTTAAAGCCGGGGAAATGTGGCTGCGGCAGAGAAGCCCCCCTCCCCTCCTTCCAACCGGAGATGTGAAGGCCCACTGAGTAAAGAGCCCGTATCTCTGATCTGTCTGGAGACAGACAGCTGTCGTTTTCAGAGGGCTGAGATTGGCTTCGCTTCCCAGCACCTCTGGTAGCCAAATAGCTGCTGCGGGTTATTGGAATAACTCAGATTTCTGCCGAACGTGTTTCTGTGGGGTGAAAGAGAGGTGAGGGTGCACACGTGGCTTCCCAGAGATCCCTCTTTCAGATTAGTTTTTAGAAGTCTAGCTGCGGATCTCGGACATGTTTCTCTTCCTCTGCCACAGATTGTCCATGTGGCCCTAGGCATGTCATGGATGGGTCCAACCGGGAGTGGACTGGGAAGTGGAAAGGGAGCCTGGAAGGCTCCCAGCTGAGCAGCCCAAGCAAGCCAGAATTTCAAGGGCCACTAAACTCTGTGGCACCAACAGTGGACTTTGGCTCGCCTCAGCAGTCAGTCTCTGAATCCCAGTGGCAGGAGGTGACATCAGGGAAAGGCCTGAGCCTCTATGCCCTGTTGTTGGCTGTCCAGAGCCACCGTTTAGCCACTGTGTGAGACAGAATGCTGGACCGGGTAGACCACTGGTCTGATCCAGAAGAAGAAAAAGAAGAAGCAGAAGAAGAGGAGGAGGAGGAGATTGGATTTATACCCCACCCTTCACTTGGAGTCTCAGAGTGGCTTACAAACTCCTTTCCCTTCCCCTCCCCTCCCCCAACAGACACCCTGTAAGGTAGGTGGGGCTGAGAGAGCTTTTTCCGGAACTGCCTTTTCAAGGACAGCGCTTGTCAGAACTATGGTTCGCCCAAGGTCATCCAGCAGCTGCAAGTGGAGGAGTGGGGAATCAGAACCGGTTCTCCCAGATTAGAGTCCGCACACTTAACCACTACACCAAACTGGCTCTCAAAGAGCAGGGATCTTCTGAGGTTCTTATGAAGGCCTCGGCCTCTGTGCCCTGTGGATGGCCCTCCAGAGGAACTGCTTGGCCCCTGTGTGAGACAGGATGCTGGACGAGATGGACCACTGGTCTGATCCAGCAGGGCTCATCTTACGTAGACAGGATGCTGTACAAGTGGTCTGATCCAGCAGGGCTCGTCTTACGTAGACAGGATGCTGGACGAGTGGTCTGATCCAGCAGGGCTCGTCTTACGTAGACAGGATGCTGGACGAGTGGTCTGATCCAGCAGGGCTCGTCTTACGTAGACAGGATGCTGGACGAGTGGTCTGATCCAGCAGGGCTCGTCTTACGTAGACAGGATGCTGGACGAGTGGTCTGATCCAGCAGGGCTCGTCTTACGTAGACAGGATGCTGGACGAGTGGTCTGATCCAGCAGGGCTCGTCTTACGTAGACAGGATGCTGGACGAGTGGTCTGATCCAGCAGGGCTCGTCTTACGTAGACAGGATGCTGGACGAGTGGTCTGATCCAGCAGGGCTCGTCTTATGTTCTTAGGTTCATCACACAGAATGGCGGCAATGCTGGAGGAGACACTGGGTGAGCCAACACAGATCGCTAAGGAAGTGCCTGCTGCAAGAGGCCCCCGGAGGTGCTGGCAGAGTTGCTTGGCCTCAGCAACCAGCAGCCCTCCAGGAAATTTCCCTGTAGGTTAAGCAGCCAATCTGTCCCTGGGCCCGACTCACCATGGAACTCTTAGAGGAACAGAGTCCCAGACTGCAAAAAAAAAAGCTGATAGCTCTGCCTTCCTTGGTGGGCCAGTCAGACACAGACACCTGCTCCTAATCTGCTAAATTGTCTCCCTTGGTCTATGTGCAGAGATTCAGCCAATCCAGATCTTGACAGGTTGCCAGGTGCTGGCGAGGGAAGGCTCTGCCCTCTCCGGCCTCCCCTCGCCCCTCCCAGGCACTTTGCACCTTCCCTCCACCAGAGCTGGAGACAGACAATTTTCCAAGAGGGCGGAAGGTGGCTGAGAGAGGCTTTCTCTCCTGGAGTGTGCAAATGCGTCTCTTTTGTCTGTGGCCAAATGGACTTGTTTGGTGTTGTGTTTTGAAGCTCTAGAAAACTGGATTGCCAGGGAGGAGGCAGTGATAATTGGATGGGGGAGGGCATCTCCCTCCCTCTCCCTCTCTCTCTCTCCTTGCTGATACTCACAGGGGCCACCCACTAGAGTGGAAGGACAAGCAGGCAGAGTACAGCAATGCCTTGGTGGAATTCATGGCTGCCAGATGAGCCCATGGCCGCTTCGAAAAGGATCAGACCGGTTCTTAGAGAGGAGATTTACAGAGGACTATTTTGCAACGGGTCACAGTGGAGCCTCCATCTTCAGAGGTAGTCTGTCTCTGGGTAGCCGAGGCTGGGGATAGACAGCAGGGCCCGGCTGCCAGCTTGATGCCCTCTTGGGAACTTCTCAGCTGGCTGGACCACTTCTGGGGTTAGGATGCTTGACTAGACAAGGGGTGGACCTTCGCTTCCACCTTCCCATTCCCGTCTCCTGTTCCTTTCCGTTCTTTGTGGAGAAACCGAGGGCTGTCCATCTCTTGCCCAGGTGCCCTTCACTGCCCTCCTCCCCCAGGGACTTGAGAAACCTGCTTGAATCTCACAAACAATGTAGGGAGAAGGGGAGGTGCCTTGGGGCTTCTCCCACCTGCAAGGTGACACGCCAGAGTCCGTTCTCCCTCGCCCTCCTTAATGATCCTCCATTTTCTTAGTATGTCAGGGAGATCCTGTCCCTACCTCTTTACCCAAAACAGAGCCAGGGATTAGGGCTGTCACCTTCCAGGTTCAGCCAGGAGCTCTCCTGGAATTACAACCCATCTCTGGATGACAGAGGTCAGTTCATTAGTTGCTGTAGATTTTCCGGCTTGTGTGGTTGTGGTCTTGGCATTGTAGGACCTGACGTTTCGCCAATAGCTGTGACTGGCATTCTCAGAGGTATAACACAGAAAGATGGAGTACTCTGTGTGTCAAGGTGAGCAGAAAAATGGTAGGCAGGTAAATTTTATCTACCCTGGAAGGTGGGGTAGGGCTGAGTCATTAGCTTGTAGTAGTTCTCCAGGCTGTGAACATGCTAATGGAGGTTCTGAGGATGGCAGTCACAGCTACTGGCGAAATGTCAGGTCCTACAATGCCAAGACCACGGCCACACAACCCGGAAAATCTGCAGCAGCTAATGAACTCCGGCCGCGAAAGCCTTCGACAACATAGAGGTCAGCTCCCTTGGAGAAAATGGCCGCTTCAGAGGGCAAACTGTCTGGCATTATATACCAATCAGGCCCCTCCCCTCCCCAAACCCCGCCTTCTTTAGGCTCCAATCCCTAAATCTCCAGGTATTTCCCATCCCAGAGCTGGCCACCCTACCAGGGGTGTCAGTCCTTCAGGGTTTGACCCCCCCTTCCCTTTCCACCCTGGCCGGGGCGGGGGGGAACCCACCTGCTCTGCTTTGGAGGCCCTCTTCTCTCCCTGCTCCTTCAGGGCTGAACAGCTCCTTTGGTTTCCCTCTCCCAGCTCCCTGTTTCAAGTGGGAAACATTCCAAGGGGCAAGATGCCCCCGGTACTCCTGTGTCCAGCCAGCCGGGCCTCTCCCGCTTCTGCCAGGCCGCAGGCATAGCGGGAGGTTTTGCGTCCTCCTCCAGGTGTATCTCCCTGCCTTCCCCTTCTCCTCCATTCGGGGCTCCTGCACATTTCGCCATTACAATTGCAAATCCAGAGGCCAGGGCGAGGAGGAGAAGGCGGCTGCTTTCCCCCCTCTTAATGGCATTCTGTCAGCTCCACTTTGCTGCCTCTCCCCCCCCCCACCTCGCCCGCCGCATTGCTCTTGCCAGCCTTGCAGGCGGCTGCGGGTATTTTTAGCACCGCCATTCTGCGGCCCTGGCACAGTGGCAAGCAGCAGACGTCCCACAGGTGTGCCGGGGGAGGGAGGGATTGCAAAAAGCCCACTCCTGCTGAGTCGCCGGCCCTGGGAGAACCAAATGGCCCCGGGGAGGCGAGAACAGATTGCCGGGGAGTTTTATTTATTTAAAATGATTCCAAGGCTGGGAGCGATATTTTTGGTTTGTCTCTTGCTTTCTAGCGGTCTTTGATGCCCAGATCCAGAAACTTCTTACAGACGGCTTGGAAATCCAGGCAAAGTCAGGGATGAGTCCAGCACAAACTGTGGAAGAGCCTAGGCACTGACTAGGCTTGCCAACTTCAAGGTGGGGCCTGGAGAGCTCCCGCTATTTCAATTGATCTCCAGACAATAGAGATCAGTTTCTCTAGATAAAATGGCTGCTTTGGAGGGTGGGCTCGATGGCATTGTACCTTGATGAGGTCTCTCCTCTCCCCAAACCCTGCCCTCCTCAGGATCCAATCCCCCAGAGCTATTTTTGGGCAGGAAGGGAAGGGAGTTCCAGCTGGCTCCCAAGTTGGCCACACCCAGCAGGAACTCATTAGCATAGGCCACACCCAAAAGCAGGAACTCATTAGGATTGGCTGCCTTAGGGGTGTGTGGTCTAACATGCAAAGGAGTTCCTGCTACCAAAAAGCCCTGGGTTTTGCCAACAAACAGGGTAAACAGAATAAGAAGCAAAAGGTGGGTGTGGCTGGATGACCACACTCCTGGTAACATGGGGGTGTGGCCTGATATGCTAATGAGCTGTGCGGTCAGGGGTGTGGCCTAATAGGCTAATGAGTTCCTGCTGTTGGGTGTGGCCTATTATGCTAACGAGTTCCTGCTGGGCTTTTTCTACAAAAAGAGCCCTGCGTGACTCCCCTAAATCTCCAGGTCTAGAGCTGGCAACTGCTTGCTGTAGGGAAGAAGGAGGGTGTATCCATTGATACCAGTCTGGCATGTCCCATTCTCTCCTTCCACCTGGCTAGTTGTTAAGGGCAAACCAGCCTCATGGCTATAAGACAATCTCAGCAAACTCATGACGCTTTAGAGTGTGACGTAAGCAGTCCCCCGGGGGGGTGGGTGCAGTCAGTTTAGGGGGCAGCAGAGAGAAGAGGCCCACAACCAACGAAAGACGAGCTGGAAGAAACAAAGATTTCTGGTGTTGGTGGCATGGCCAACCTCCAGGTGGTTAAGTAACAAATAAATATCCACTGCAAGGAACTTTGGTAAATTGATGTGTTCTGTTTATAATTAACATTCTACAAAGTGCATTGTGTATTCTGATAACATCTCATAAGAATCTTGTAACATCAATTGACTGGTAGTTGTTATATTGTATGAACTGTATGATCTTGTTATATTGAATGTATTGAATAGATATACACCTGATGAGGATGTTATAAGAATACACAATACACTTTATAGACTGTTAATTATAAACAGAACACATCAATTTGCAAAAGTTTCTTGCAGCGGATATTTATTCCTGACTTGACTTTCCTAACACTGCAGCTCGGGTTGTTACAGCCTCCAGGCGGTGGCTGGAGTTCTCCCAGAATTACAACTGGTCTCCAGTTCCCCCAGGAGAAAATGGCGGCTGGGGAGGGTGGCCTCTATGGCATTATACCCCGTTGAAGTCCCTCCCCTCCCCAAACTTTGCCCTCCAATTGGGAGCCAGTTTGGTGTAGTGGTTAAGTGCACGGACTCTAATCTGGAAGAACCGGGTTTGATTCCACACTCTTCCACTTGCACCTGCTGGATGACCTTGGGCAAGCCGTAGTTCTGGCACAGCTGTTCTTGAAAAAGAGCAGTTTCTGTCAGATGTCTCTCAGCCCCACCGACCTCACAGGGTGTCTGTTGTGGGGAGGGGAGGGGAAGGGAGATTTGTAAGCCGCTCTGAGACTCCTTTGGGTAGTGAAGGGCAGAGTATAAATCCAATCTCTTCTTCTTCTCCTCCTCAGGCTCCAGCCCCCAAATCTCCAGGTGTTTTCCAACCCGGAGCTGGCAACCCTAGGTTGCTGTGGACCTGAGGCTGCTGTGGGGGGGGTGTTGGTGTTGGGAAAGGGCCATTCAGCCACATTCATTCGTCTTTCATCCCAGGCAAGGGCTTCATCAGCATCCTGGAATTCAACCCAACTCGGTGTTTTTTTATTGCCATCTCTGAGGATTCTTTTGTTTCCTTTTATGACATCTGTATGACATTTATACACAATAATGTTTAGAGGGGAATTGAGGAAACAGACAACGGAGTCGGAAAACCTCAGGGCTCGATGCCTCCCAAGGGAGAGATGACATTAACCTGGGGGTTGTTCAAACTGAGCCCGCGGCTTGGCAAGATTCGAGCTGGACCCAAGCGGAGGGGGCGCCTGGCTGCAGAGTGAGGTGGGGTCACCGGAGAGCCGGGGAGGGCACTGCAAACCTGCCGGTCCTGTACTCTGAGCCTAACCTACCTCACAGGGTTGTTGTGGGCACAAAATGGAGGAGTGGAGAAGGATGGGAAGCCTCTTTGGGGACAAAGGTGGGTTACAAATGAAGTAAATCAATGACGAATAATAATAAACCCACAGACTGGCTCCTTCCCGTTTGGAAAGCTGTGGAAGGGCGGCACGGAATTGCACCTCTGGAGAGAAGGTGGGCTACAGTCCTGGAAACCAGCACTGGGCAGGCCTCACATGCCATGACCAGCATTCCCATCAAGAGGTCCTCTGGAGCAGAGCCATCGATGGATGGTGACCTCGGCAGTCCAAGGTGTTCATGTGGGGGGAGTAGAGAGCCAGTTTGGTGTACTGGTTAAGTGCGCAGACTCTAATCAGGGAGAATCGGGTTTGATTCCCCACTCCTCCACTTGCACCTGCTGGATGACCTTGGGCAAGCCATAGTTCTGGCACAGCTGTTCTTGAAAAAGAGCAGTTTCTGTCAAGAGCTCTCTCAGCCCCACCTACCTCACAGAGTATCTGTTGTGGGGAGGGGAAGGGAAGGGAGTTTGTAAGCCGCTCTGAGACACCTTTGGGTAGTGAAGGGTGGGGTATAAATCCAATCTCCTCCTCTTCCTCTTCCTCCTCCTCCTCCTCCTCCTCCTCCTCTTCTCCTTCTCCTCCTCCTCCTCCTCCTCCTCCTTCTTCTTCTTCTTCTTCTTCTTCTTCTTCTTCTTCTTCTTCTTCTTCTTCTTCTTCTTCTTCTTCTTCTTCTTCTTCTTCTTCTTCCCTGGATAGTTTAGTCACCAGATGGTTTTCTCTGGGCTTCTGAGGCTCACGAATGCGCCCGGGTCAGCAGCAGAGCCTGTGTTTTGCACGCAGAAGGTCCCAGCATAAAAGAATCAGGTGGCAAGGCAGTGGGGGAGGGGAGGAGAAGAAGAGTTGGATTTATACCCCGCTTTTCTCTACCCTAAGGAGTCTCAATTGCCTTCCCTTCCTCTCCCCACAACAGGCACCCTGTGAGGTAGGTGGGGCTGAGACAGTTCTGAGAGAACTTGTGACTGACCCAAGGTCACCCAGCTGGCTTCATGTGGAGGAGGAGTGGGAAATCGAACCCGGTTCTCCAGATTAGAGGCCGCTGCTCTTAACCACTACACCACGCTCTCCCTCGGTCTTGGTCTGAGACCAAGGAAAAACCCTGCCAGTCAGTGCACAATACCAGGTTAGATGGACCAGTGGTCCCTATAATGCAGGGGTCCCCAACACAGTGCCCACCGACACCTTTCCTGGTGGCCACCAGGTGTTGAGACGGTAGATGGGGCCAGATGGGGCTTTTGCCAGTGCAGCTTCCGATTGGCCATGGAAGATTTGATTGGGTGTGCAGATTTTTTTTTTTTAAAAAATGTTGCTTCGGCTGCAGCGGCCACCACAGCACAAGGATCTGCGGCATGTGGCTGAAGATAAGTGGTGGCAGACGTATTGTGGCTGGCTCCGCCTCCTATGGCAGCCATTTTATGGCAACCATGTTATGGCTGCACCCACCACGCTGTGTCAGAAACCCAGAGGTGCCCTGACCTGGATCGCCCAGGCAAGCCCGATCTTGTCAGATCTCAGAAGCTAAGCAGGGCCGACCCTGGCAAGAACTTGGATGGGAGACCTCCAAGGAATGCCAGGGCTGGGATGTAGGGGCAGTCAGTAGTAAGCCGCCTCTCTGAGACGTCCAAGCCCCAGTAGGGGCTGCCAAAAGTCAAGTATGACTACCAGGCACACATACGCACACACACATATACACACACGCGTACGTGCACACAGTTGCAAAAAACAAGAAATCAAAAAATGACCACAGGCTCAAAAAGGTTGGGGACCCTGGATGCGAGGCAATTTCATAAGTTCAAGGCAGGGTCTTTTCAGCTGTGGCCCTTCACTGAGGAATTCTCAGTGCAAGAAACCCTGGCCAGCCATCACTGCTCCCCCTCCCCGCCTGTCAGGGGTCCTTTAAGGGGCTGGGCTAAATCGCAGATAACTGTCTGCGCTCCTTTTCCCCAGCTTCGTGACTGATTAGAGGTTTTAATTGCATATGTTAATTGGATGGTTTTAATTGTTCCGTTTTAATTGAATGGTTTTAATGGCGTCAAGAGTTTAATTGTATTGATGTCAGCTGCCTGGGGGATCCTTCCGGACCAAAAGGCGGGAAGTACAGTTCAATCAATGACTAGAGAACTTTGCACAGGCTCAAGGGCCTTTTCCTTAATGTCTTCCCAGCTTGCTGAGGCTCAGTCCTGGCACCGGAAAGTGTAGAGCCCTGACTCTGATAGGGGCAAGCACAGCTGCTCTCAGCGGAGTCAGGCCATTTGTCCCGCCAGCCCAAGTTGGGAGGTGCCTTGTTCAAGGCCTCAGAGAGGGTTTCTCCAAACTGGCAACGCTGGCATAGCACGTGGCACTTTCTGCATGCGAGGCAGGTGTTCTGCCACTTCGTCAACTGAAGGATGCCGCCGCTGGTCTCCCGTCTCCCCCTCCGCGCTGTCCTTCCCCGGACCTTCCGCATTTCTTCTCCTCTCGGTCTTTTTATTCCAGATGACGCAGCCAGACCTGCATAAAATATTAATGGATTGGTATGCTGCCATTATAAATTCATGTATCCCTTCACGTCCCCCGAGGGCTTGTATCCTAGCAATGCACGTTTGGCGCTTGCAGGTAAGAATCGGGCAAAGAGAATTTCCCCAGCCCGCTTGGCAAAGTGTCTCGAAATTGGTGCCAGCTCCCGCCAACCTGCGCTTGGAGGCCGGGGGCGGCGAGGAAGAGCACCCAATCCCGGCCCATTTCTGTCGCCTGAATTATGCAGACTCCCAATTCTTCGGGGAGGGAGAATAAAATTCCTGGAGGGAAGGAAGCCGTGTTGATCTTGCCTATTCAAAGGTGCCGGATGATCCGTCAGAGGACTGCCCTATCTGATTAGAGAGAGTGGGTGGCCAAAATGTAACCGGGGGAATGGCTTCTAATAAATTGGCTTGACTTCCCGGCTTTGTCTGCACTCATTACAGGCTTGATGAGAGGTTGTTTGTAACGCTCACATTTTTATCTCCCGAAACACATTTGTCTGCCGATTGGGGAGCCCGGCTGTCTCTTTCATGGGAAATGTTTGCTTTCCCCCTCGACGGCAATTTATTATGTCCATAAAGTATTTTTCTGCTCTTTCTTCTCCTCCTTCTCCCTCCCCAGTGTCAGACAGTGAGGCGAGTTGAACAAGATTTGAAACTGACGTGTGTTTATATATGACTCCCACCCCCCACACACACACTGGTCCCTGCCAAGAAAGAAATCTGATTTAATTTTGTAGACACTCTAATCCCCCGGAGACAGCCATGTGCTTTTGGGTCTCCGGTCTGGTTTTTTTGTTCTTTCGTTTTTTTGATTCCTTAAAATTTAAAAATAAAATCCCATAGATTACATCTCATTGCTGCAATGAATAATACATTTAAACATTTCCCACACTGTTTTTGATCCCCAGCAAGCAGGAGCGGGTGGCGAGGGCCCTTTCCCTCTCTTCTGCTCCGAGCTGTCAGCCGCTTCCTTTGGAGCCGAGTTGATTGACTGGCTTCTTCTCCCTTTCATATACAAAAGAGGGTTTTGCAGAAGGACTGGTTCACACGTTACGTAGCCAGAAACTCAGGTCCACGGCTGTGTAGATTGCGAACAGAGCCATCAAACAGCATTACGGGATGGGGGCAGGAAACCCAGATTCCAGCTTGCAAAACTTCAGGAAGGAGCTGCGGCTGATCCTGGCTCTTTGGTCAATTTTACCTGTAGGATGCGGACATCTGTCTCATATAGACCACAGTTCTGAGGTATATGCCTTCAACATGGAATGTATGCATGGGCCGTGTGTAGAGAGCTGCAGCCAATTCCAGTGTGCTTGCACGTTTCTCAGATTTGCAGAGACTTGGCAGCTGCAATCACATTTTTAAAGTGCATTCTTAAAACAGACAGGCTTCTAAAAAAGGAAGACGGGGTGGGGCTGAACCTGGGCTTGGCCTGCAGTCCCTGGTACCTCCAGGCCAAAAGGCCCTTAGGTAGGGCTGGGAAGGAACTTGGCTTTCTCCAAGGGCCAGTGGCTCAGTGGTAGGGCATCTGCTTGGCATGCAGAAGGTCCCAGGTTCAATCCCAGGTGTCTCCACTTAAAAGGATCAGGTGGTAGGTGATGGGAAAGACCTCAGGCTGAGACCCCAAAGAGCGGCTGCCAGTTTGAGTAGACAATATTGACAATTCTAGAGGGGGGCCATGGCTCAGTGGGAGAGCATCTGCTAGGCACGCGGAAAGTCCCAGGTTCAATCCTCAACATCTCCAGTTAGGGATCAAGTTGAAAGACCTCTGCTGGAAACCCTGAAGAGCTGCTGCCAATCTGGGAAGACAATGCTGTCCTTGAAGGATTGAAGGCCCAATGGAGTGTAAGGGAGCTTCATGGGTTCCATCAGAGAAGGGATCCTGAGGGTCTAACTCAGTATCAGGTAAATTCATTTAGGATGTGGCTCTTCAAAATTCTCCTCCCAGGATGAGGGAGAGGGTGCTTGTGGATGGGACCACAAAGGACAGAGAGGGGCCAAAGCGATGGGGGTGATGGGACCCTGCTTTGCTTGCGGCGCTTGTAGTACCTGCCACACTGAGTTTGTTGGCCTACCAAAAGTGGGGAAGACCCATAGACACTGTTGGAGAGAGCAACTCAGCATGCCTGGATGGTGGGGTGTGTGTGCTATATTACTCTGTGTGTGTACAAGTGTCGTTTCCTTGAATGCAGCACCTCCCTTTGTCTTAACCTGGGAGCTGCCCTTATGACCCCTCCTCTCTCGCTTTGTCCTGTCACTGACTTCACATGGCCTTCCATGGGGACACATGTCTCTGCAGGTCTCTCCTGTAGAGACAATGCCCTCACACTCCCACACACATGATGCCGGACAAACTGGCCTTTTGTGATGGGGAAAGCACTCTATAGATTAGGCTTCTGTTGACTGCAACCTGAATGTGAGCTGAATCTACTTGAATCAATGGAAGTTTACCCTTTTCGCAATACACTTCTTGGGAGATTTATCGGCTGCACTCAGTATCACACTTCTATGGCTGGGCAAAACTCTGCTATATTAACCAAATATCCCAATAGACACCGTCTTGCTGAAGTACGTCCCCCAAAAAATATGCCCTCCTGTCTCAGCAGTCAAACAACCGCCAGTGAGATGCCTCAGGAAATTCCCCAAGCAAGAGTGAAGGTGAAGCAGTCCGCCTCTGTTTGGTGTCCCCAAGCGGCCAGGGCACACAGATAAAATGCCTCTGAACATGGAGGCTCCATTTAGCCATTGTGGAGACTGCCCTGGAATCTGGAAGCTTCTTGGGAATTGGCATCTTTGCTGTGGCTTTGGAAAACAATGATCCGCAGGAGTCTCTTGGCCCGCACCACAAAGAAAGTGTAATGGAGCATGCAGAAGGTGCCAGTTTAAGATTGCCGGGTTCCCCCTGGTCGCTGGTGGCAATAGGGGGTAGGGCTGCAGGTCCAGGCTGGGGGATGGAGCCTGGGGAGGAGAGGGACCTCAGTGGGGTGCAATGCCATAGAGCCCCCCCCTCCAAAGCATCCATTTTCTCCAGGGAAACTGATCTCTGGGGTATCTCCAGGTCCCACCTGGAGGCTGGCATCCCTATGCCAGGTCCAATTCCTGCATCTCCGCTGAAAAAAGGATTGCAGGTAAAGGCCAATGTTCCCTCTAAGCTGTGGAGTCTTGTGAGTGAAAATTCTGCTTTGTGAGCTACTACTGGCATTAAAGTTGTGAGCGAGCGATTTGGCTGCCGCATAAATTAGTTTGCTCTGGAGCCGTCCTTCCTGAGCTAAGACAAAAAAGATCTGTGAACCGGAGGCTAAAAAACTGTAAGCTAGCTCACACTAACTCAGCTTAGAGGGAACACTGGTAAAGAGAGCCTGGGAAGCCACTGCTGGCCAGAGTAGTGAGCACGGGTCAGATACCCTGAAAGGCAGCACTGTCCGTTCCACACGATTCCCTGGGGGAAGCCGGGGCAATGGGTGGCCTCCAGATCTCTCGTTCTGTTTCCCCCATTTCGGCTTTCGTCAGCTTCCTCTTCATTCCTTCCTGGTCCTGGTTTATATCATCACGGCACACTGTCTTGTGCACGCCTGGCTCTGGGTCACCAATATAAACTGTAACGAGTGCTTGGGAAGGCTGCGCGGCTTTCTTCCAACTCTCAGAAGGGCCAGCCACGTCAAGGCAAGGATCAGGCCTCTGATAAGACATGGAGCTTGTTTAAGGCCCATGAAAGAAAGGACTCCTTGGCGGTGGAGATACCGGGTAGGGCTCCCAGCCTCCCCAGGGGGCCTGGAGATCTCCCAGGATCACACCTGGTCTCTAGACCATGGAGATCAGTCCCCAGGGAGAAAATAGCTGCTTCAATGTCAAGATTCTTTTATTTTGGTATCTAGGAAAAGAAGTCTTGGAGGAGGAGCTGCCCACCTCTAAGTGGGTCCCGGAGATCTCCTAGAATCACAACTGATCTTCAGACAACAGAGGTCACCTGAACACGCATGGCCCATCAAGGTCAGCCTTGTCCACTCAGACTAGCAGGAGCTCTCCAGGGTCTCAGGCCTTTCACACCACCGAATACCAGATCTTTTAACTGGAGATGCCAGGGATTGAACCTGCATGCAAATCAGAGGTGCTTCCACTGAGCCCCAGCTGCTTCCCCAGCTCCCCTGAAGAAAACGGGAGAACTCTACAGTATCACATCCCTGCTGAGGTCCTTCCCCTGCCCAAACTCTGCCTTCCCCGGGCTCCACCCCCACAAATCTTCAGGGAATCCCCACCTGCAATTGCCAACCCTACTTGGAGGTCCAACCAGAGAGCCAAAACATGAGTGGGACGAAGAAAGATGACTTGGAGGACATTCAAGAGGGCCCAGGATGTCCTGGCCTCAGGGCACCATGTATGTTTTATTGCAGTCTAGGGTCGCCAGTTCTGGGTTGGAAAATGCCTGGAGATTTGGGTGTCAAGCCAGGGAGGGACAGTAGGATACAATGCCACGGAATCCACCCTCCAGAGCAGCCCTTTTCTCCAGGGGAACTGATCTCTGTAGCCTGGAGACCATGTCCTGATTGCTGGCATGCAGCGGGCACCCAGAGGCAGTTTCCCGGCATCAGAGTTTGTAAAGCAATTCCAGGGCCAGGCAAGGTTCCAAGGTTCAGGAACAGCCTGGGTAGGCGATACTCACAGCTTCAAGTCCAAAGGGGAATCTGGGAACAAGGATACAAGAACCAGAGTCAGAGATGAAGAAGTCAATCCAGAGCACGAACAAGAAGTCGCACACCTGCCGGCTGCCTCAGACCTGCTCCGGCAAGCACTGATCCTCACTGTTGGTGCTGGGCTGGTGCTGTGCTGCTAAGCGGGCACTGCACCTTCTGTCTTGAAGGCCTCTCCTCGTCTTCCTCCTACAACATTCCTGAGGCTCTGGTGAACAGGGTGTGTGTGAACTGACTGGCAGCTGACTCTCTGTCGCCAGCTCTGGGCTGGGGGGCTGAGGGGCCAGTGTGCTGGTGCCTGGCCGAGGATCCATGTCTGGCCCCTCAGCACCTCTGCCACCGGCTGTGGGTTGGGACCCACTGGCTGCCTCCTCCTCAAAGGAGTCTTCACTGTCTCTTTGCTCTGCTGAGCTTGGCTGGTCCACGACAGATCAGTTGTGGTTCCAGCAGCTGTCCAGGCCACACCTGGAGGTTGGATCAACATCTGAAGCAGAGGCAGGGCTCATTTCCTGCAGGAGCGCACAGGAGCGAAGCTCTGGCAATAAGGAGCCCAGGGGGTGGGCACATGCAGTAAGCCCCACCCCCTGCTCCCAGCAGCCCCCTCTCCTTTCCCAGCCTGCTGGCCAACCTAGCAGAGTGCTGCCGCGAGCTGGCCCTTGAGCTGCTCTGCCACTGCCTGGACCATGGCACCCAGCCCCACCAGGCTCTGCTTGTCCTTATGCCGGCCCTGGTGCAGCGCGTCTGCAAGCCCTGGCTACTCCCGCGAGGCCTGTGAGGAGTTCTGCCCCAGCCTCCTGTGCCTACTCTGCCTCCTCCTGCACCTCTGCCCCGCCACCACCCTGGCCCCATAGCTGCTCGAGGCCATGCATGTCTTCCGACCCATGAACAGCCACGCACTTTCCTGTGCTTGCTGGCCATCCAAAAAAAGTCCAGTGGCACCTTTAAGACCAAGGTTTATTCAGGTACAAGCTCTCCCTCCTCTGTGAGGGCAGATCTGCGAGCTTCCCCACCCGCCATAGCTAGCAATCCAAAACAGTCCAGTGGAGCCTGATCGGTGGGTGTTGCCTTCTGACACACTTCTGGTGATGTCAGGGGGTGTGGCGTATGCAAATAAGTTATGCTAATGAATTATGCTAATGAGCTCCTGCACTGCTTTTTCTGCAAAATGACCCCTGAGCAGAGGGCCATCATTAGTTACAAGGTACAGAGGGAACATTCTGTCTGGAGCAGTGATGCTCTGCATTCTTGGGGGTCAGGGGGCCACAGTGGGAGGGCTTCTGGGGTTCTGGCCCCACTGATGGCCCTCCTGATGGCACCTGGTTCAGGACCACTGTGTGACACAGAGTGTCGGACTGGCTGGGCCATTGGCTTGATCCAACATGGCTTCTCTTATGTCTGGGGCAGTGGTGCTTTGTATTCTTGGTGCTGGAGGGCAGTAGTGAGAGGGCTTCTGAAGTTCTGGCCCTGCTGGTGGACCTCCTGATGGCATCCCTGGGTTTTGGCCACTGTGTGACACAGAGTGTTGGACTGGATGGGCCATTGGCCTGATCCAACATGGCTTCTCTTATGTCTGGGGCAGTGATGCTTCGTATTCTTGGTGTTTGGGGAGGCAAGAGTGGGAGGGCTTCTGGAGTTCTGGCCCCACTGGTAGACCTCCTGATGGCACCTGGGTTTTGGCCACTGTGTGACACAGAGTGTTGGACTGGATGGGCCATTGGCCTGATCCAAAATGGCTTCTCTTATGTTTTTCTTATGTTCTTAATTTGGTGAGCCTCATGCAGATTTATTTCTGGTTCAATCTTCAGTCAACAAAACATTGCAGGTTTTCAGTGGGCTTCAAAAACCACCATGGCCTCAGTGGTACCAAACAAAGGGGCATGTGCATAAGGGCAGCCATGGAACGCCCATCTCCCTGCTTGCCTGCCCCCTTCCCCTCCCTCTGCCCTTGGGCTAACTCAGTATCTGAATCACACGGCACATTACCTTTTTTAATGCCGAGACTCAGAGGAGCCCTGGGAGTGTGAATTAGAGGTGAGGCTGAGAGAGGCTCCGAGCACGCACAGAGTATATTTCCCTCACCCAATACAGCCTGTCTTCCCGCAGCCAGGATTTCTTTGTTCAGGGGGCATTTACATTTTTAAAGGGACAGCTCAATTACAGTTAAATTAATCTGAATGTCTGTCTTTAAAGGGGGAGGCTCCGAGCCGGTTTCTAGCCCTTCCTTTCAGCTCAGAGGGCATTTAATTGCCTTCAGAAGACATTTAAATGCCTTCTGAGTTCCCGTCCACAGGGCAAGAAAGCTTAGAAGGGCACGAAGAAGAAGAAGAAGAAGAAGAAGAAGAAGAAGAAGAGATTGGATTTATACCCCGCCCTTCACTTGGAGTCTCAGAGCGGCTTACAAACTCCTTTCCCTTCCCCTCCCCACAACAGACACCCTGTGAGGTAGGTGGGGCTGAGAGAGCTCTGACACAAACTGCTCTTTCAGGAACAGCTGTGCCAGAGCTTGTGACTGACCCAAGGTCACATCAGCAGGTGCAAGTGGAGGAGTGGGGGAATCAAACCCGGTTCTCCCAGATTAGAGTCCGCGCACTTAACCACTACACCAAACTAGCTCTCACTCAAGAGCAGCACCTTCAGTACATCTCCAACAATCCCCCTTTCTGCTAGACCAGCCCTGCTGTACACCACCGAGGTCATGGTGAGTCTTTCAAAAGCATTCCCATGAGCCTTTGGGAAGCATGCAAAAATAAGACTTCTGGAATGGCCGTTTGTGGGGCAGGGCTTTTAATTAAGGGGGCCAGGCCCCGAAATGCCCCACTGTATCTATGGGCCTGCTTCCCATGGGGCTACAGAGAGAGGCTGGCCGGGCCCTCTGAGAAGCAGCAACTCTCCTCGGAAACTCCCCACTGGCTGAGAACGGATCAGGCCACAAGTCTATTTGCCCCAGCTGTGTCTTGTTGGGTCAGCCGGAGGCCCCTGGAAAGACCCAAACAGCTCCCTCAAAGAAGGGCCTTCTGAACTGGTCGCCCCCCCCTTAGTGTGGGGCCTGCCTTGGCCCTTGCCTGCCTCCCCCCTCCCCACTGCTGCCAGGAGCGGGGAGAGTTTGCAGTGCGACTGCCACGGATGGGCCATAACTCTTCTGTGCCTTAAACGGCTGCTGGATTTAAGGCCTTTCATTACTCACCGGGGATAAGCCC